>QNTS01000477.1:153979-239032 GCA_003317085.1 Hucho hucho
TATATATATATATGGGAAATTATGCAATGCTATTTGTCTATCTTGTTTTTTGTTTCGTTTTTGATGGTATTCTACAATAAATTATTCTGAAAAAAATACTTTGGTTATGTTTACCTTATGTCAAAGGAGCATTAACACACCAATCTGAATCCAATTTCGGTTGAACAATCACCCGATATCAATGTCCATGCATATGATATTTGGCAGACATGATCAAACATATGATCCTGCAAGTATCTCTACACTAATGGGGCATTCACATGGTCGTCGGATGTGGGAAACTTCCAAATAAGGAGGTCATAAGTCCAACATGTTTGTGTTCAAGTGCATTTAAGTCAGAACAATTGTTCAACCAAAAAGATTTTAGCTAGCTAGATAAGCTTGCTAACGTTGCTAATAAAGTTATCTAGCTTGCTTATCATTTACAATATGGTCAAACTAGCTACATTATCCACATTTACATATTTGTAATTGTTAAAAACAAATTTGTTGTAATCTTTTAGTTGAAAAAGTGAAAAGCCAGTGGTGAAACGACACAACTCGGTTAATTAACATTTTCTCTGAGTTTCCCACTTGTAATTACGATTAGGAGGGTCATTCAAGTGAAATTTCCCTGTTGGAACAACGAACTTCAGATAACTCTAATAGCATCCAGACCCCTTATAGAGACGGTTAGAGGCAACTCAGTGTGAAATAAGAGTGACACCATCACTTTATGAATGGAGACAGACAGGATTAAACCCTGTAAATAAACAACATGTCCACTAATCTGCATTTCTTTGAAAATTATCAGAATCTCTGTAATCTGTGTAATGGAAGTTTGGTAGAGAACAGATGGTGGAGAAAGAAAGCTGGAGTGTGAAAGCTGGGGAGTAGAGTTATTTAACATAGCTGTCTTAAAGTGGCCACATGAAATAAGGGGGAAAAGTTTATGTAAAAGAGTGGAGAAAGTGATAAGGGGGAGAAAGGCAGATATGAAGGAAGGAAGATATGAAGAAAGAGAGAACGAAATAATTACACATGCATAGCTATTCAATGCTATACTTATACACATAGTTAATCAGTCTAAATAAAATGTTTGTAACTGGTTTTGACAGATCATCAATAGGTCTTCATATTCCAACAATCACACTAAGAATTCATACATCCAACTACTATTGACCCAACAGTACCATCATCACGATTCTATTATTTTAGTGCTGACCCTTACGTTAATTTACATAATCGTAAAGCAAAGACTTCAAAGAAACTATACATTTTGGTGTAAAAAATATTTTTATGATGAGTAAGATATGACGATGAGTTTGCATAACGGAACACGTGGGTACTATGGGTGCTTGGCTTGGGCAATGAAAAAGATAAGTCATTGTGATTACACTGTGGGATAAAAAGGTTCAGGATTTGATGTTGGTTGCATAGGGATAGGAAGGACGTTTGAATGATAAAAGTTATTGCGTGACCAAAAGTGGACACCCTGGCGATTTAACAGAGCTCCTCTCATGCTATATTGTCTCAAAATGATGACATCGTGAGTCAATTGGTCAAAACATCGGATTTGGAGCTATTAAAAGCCGAAACACGGAACGTTTTCTTGAGCCAAAAATCTGGCAGAGGAAAAAGTGCACTCTGAGTCCCTCAAATTAAGAAGCTCTAACTTTGATTAAATTCTCACCCCCTCTTTTTGGGGGGAGAGTGGTGGGGATTTGTATGTTAATCTGACCAGTAGCTGTCTAGTATAGTAGAAGTGAATTACATAATTTTCTACTTGGTCTGTGCACATTTGTTCGACTCATTAGACTCGGAAGCCAATTATTTTTGAACAAGAAACATACTGCAGCACACTGACAGTGCTGACGTGGACATTATGTGAGAGTCCGAAATGGCACACTATTCCCTATGTAGTGCACTACTTTTGGCCAGTAGTGCACTACATTGGGAATAGGGTGCGTTTTTGGATGCTGACTTTTCTACAGAGGCCTGGTAGTGTAAGATGCGTGACAGACTGGGCAGGTTATCAGACCGGGTTGACAGCTGGGGCGCGATGGATTAGAGCACCAATTAACAAAAGTGATGTGACACCCTCACAGAACACCCTTTCCAGACCTAATAACTTATTTGCACATCTGTCAAACAGGCAATCTAGAGATTAAATACAGCTGTTAGAATGTGCATACACCGTAGGCCTCGTACTACAGTGTCAAATTGTGGATTCATACTGAGGTAGAAAATAATACACTTCTGTGATTTTAGTGAGATGAGATTTGAAAAGGGATGCACTCCTACAGCTGCGTCAGAATGTTGCTGCGCTGATTTTTTTCACAGTGTTGGGATGGATCCCTAGGAGTCCCTTGCAGGTGCACTATAACATTATATTATAACATGATATTAAATAAGTAGTTCCACTATACTTGCTTAATTGTAAAGTGTCATGTTATTAACATTTGCAGGAGAGAGAGAGAGAGCGAGAGAGAGACAGAGAGAGAGAGAAATGTACATTTCACCTGGCATTTTCTGGCACATTTTAAAGTAAAAAACTAGATTTTCCTGTGTTTGATACATATTTCCACATTATGAGGTTGGAATAATAAAGTGAAATTGTGAGAATTATAATAATGTCCTTTGAAAGAGCTGTTTGAAAAGACCGTCTGATATTTCAGCCTGTTTTGGTGGGATGGAGTTTTGGTCTATTAACTCAGGAGTTAATGAGTTTATAGACCAATAACAAAGAAAGTTTCCAAACCTCTCTGCCAATAAAAGCTAGTTTTCAGATCTACCATCTCCAGTCAGACCACTCATATTTTGAGATAAAAATGGCTGCATTGGCCCTTTAAGAATGAAATATCAAGCAATTACACAGCCAGATGACAAAGTCCATAATCCAAGTCCCTGATAGAAAAAAAACAACAAAACTATAATACTGAACAAAATGTGGGATTAATCATTTAGGGGGGAGGGGGAGATAAAAAAAAATGCTGTAATGCTGATGGCGTGAGCCCTCTAACATCCAGGGCAGGCTTCTCTTTCATTAATCCTTATTAATCTTTCTTTCTCTCGCTCGCACTCTCTCTCTCTCTCTCTCTCTCTCTCTCTCTCTCTCTCTCTCTCTCTCTCTCTCTCTCTCTCTCTCTCTCTCTCTCTCTCTCTCTCTCTCTCTCTTCTTGTGTCCCAAATGGCACCGTATTCCCTATATAGGGGATTGCTATAATGCACTACCATTTGGGACATAGATTTTCTTTCTGCTCCCTGTCAATTCCAACATGACTGGATGCAACACTGGCTACAGTAGTTTATAGTGAGTCCATCCATGACAGTATTAACCCTTACGCTCTTAGGGTCTAATCTCCTGTATCCCTGAAGCCTCTCTCTCTTTCTCTCCCTTTCCTTGTGTCCGGATTGAATTCCCTTTAAACGCCTCCATTTCCTGTTAATACTTCTGACAACGGATCATGAGTTTTTTTTTACATATGACCATCCGTTCAGGGGTGTGAATACTTACACTACCGTTCAAAAGTTTGGGGTCACTTAGAAATGTCTTTGTTTTCCATGAAAACACACATGAAATGAGATGCAAAATGAATAGGAAATATAGGCAAGACGTACGTTGACAAGGTTATATATAATGATTTTTAATTGAAATAATAATTGTGTCCTTCAAACTTTGCTTTTGTCAAATAATCCTCAATTTCCAGCAATTACAGCCTTGCAGACCTTTGGTATTCAATTTGTTTCGGTAAGTGTAGGTAATCTGAAGAGATTTCACCCCATGCTTCCTGAAGCACCTCCCACAAGTTTAATTGGCTTGGTGGGCACTTCTTACGTACCATGACATACGGTCAAGCTGCTCCCACAACAGCTCAATAGGGTTGAGATCCTGTGACTGGCCACTCCACTGTCCAGTGTCTGTGTTCTTTTGCCCATCTAAATATTTTCTTTTTATTGGCCAGTCTGAGATATGTCTTTTTCTTTGCAACTCTGCCTAGAAGGCCAGCATCCCGGAGGCGCCTCTTCACTGTTGACGTTGAGACTGGTGTTTTGCGGGTACTTTAATGAAGCTGCCAGTTGAGGACTTGTGAGGCATCTGTTTCTCAAACTAGACACTAATGTACTTGTCCTCTTGCTCAGTTGTGCACCGGGGCCTCCCACTCCTCTTTCTATTCTGGTTAGAGCGCTGTTCTGTGAAGCGTTGTATGAGATCTTCAGTTTCTTAGAAAATTCTCGCATGGAATAGCTTTCATTTCTTAGAACAAGAAAAGACTGACGAGTTTCAGAATAAAGTTATTTGTTTATGGCCATTTTGAGCCTGTAATCGAACCCACAAATGCTGATGCTCCGGATACTCAACTAGTCTAAAGAAGGCCGGTTTTATTGCTTCTTTAAGAAGCACAACAGTTTTCAGCTGTGCTGACATAATTGCAAAAAGGTTTTCTAATGATCAATTAGCCTTTTAAAATGGATTAGCTAACACAACGTGCAATTGGAACACAGGAGTAATGGTTGCTGATAATGGGCCTCTGTGCGCCTATGTAGATATTCTATAAAAAATCTGCCGGTTCCATCTACAATGGTCATTTACAACATTAACAATGTCTACACTGTATTTCTGATCAATTTGATGATATTTTAATGGACTTCTTTTTTTATTTTTTTAAACAAGGACATTTCTAAGTGACCCCAAACTTTTGAACGGTGGTGTATGTAAATGAGATATTTCTGTATTTCATTTTCAATACATTTGAAAAAAAAAATCGAAACAAAAGTTTTCACTATGGGGTATTGTGTGTAGATGGGTGAAAGAGAAAAATCTATTTAATCCATTTTGTATTCAAGCTGTAACAACTAAATGTGGAATAAGTCAAGGGGTACGAATACTTTATGAAGGCACCGTATACACACTATAATCTGTACACACTCAAACACACACTACACTGACACTTTCACACAAAACCCACACACATTCACATACACTGGTTTTGACTCTTGCCTGTCCTGACTCTGAGCCTGCCTGCCTGACCACTCTGCCTGCCCCTGACCCTGACCCTGAGCCTGCCGACCTGTACCATTACCCCACCTCTGGTTTTACTGACCCCTGCCTGCCTTGACCTGTCTATTGCCTGCCCCTGTTGGAATTAAACCATTGTCAATTCGACTTGTCTGCATCTGGGTCTTACCTTGATACCTGATGGTATAATCATGAAAAACGTAATAATGCAATTTAGAATGTAAAATTTCATGAACAACTGTGTCAAACGCTTTGGATAAATCTAAAAAGATGCCAAGAGTGCATTCATTGTTGTTCAGGGCTTTAAATATTTTATCCGAAAGTTATAAAAGAGTCGTTTAAAAAAAAAAACATGTTGGTGCTCATATAGAATACAGTGTTGATTTAAATGTTTCAACATTCTCTTATACATCAATTTTTCTATGATTTCGGGCGATAATTTGTAAAAGACCATGGATCCCCAGATTTATAGAGGGGGATAATTTTGGCAATTTTCAAATCTTTAGGAACAGTACCAGTTTACACTGACTGTACGTTAGAGGCTCAGTAATCGAGGAAGACACTCATGAACTGCTTCTGATATCTTTAAGTTACCATTACATCAGGAGGATCAAACTGAAGCAGAGAAGGGAAATTTCCCTTAATGTAATCCAAGGGATTTTCATCAGTTGTTCTCTATTTTCTTTTACAGAGAGGAACCCCCATTCACAAATAAATAACATCAGGATCAATGTAGGTCTTATTTTCAACAAAACATTTAGATGGGATAGTTGTAGATGCTTTTTTTTCTTCAACAGTAGATTGCTCAGCATGGAAGAAGCCACTGCTCCAAAACGGCCATAAAAAAGACAGACTACGGTTTGCAACTGCACATGAGGACAAAGATCGTACTTTTTGGAGAAATGTCCTCTGGTCTGATTAAACAAAAATAGAACTGTTTGGCCATAATGACCATCGTTATGTTTGGAGGAAAAAGGGGGAGGCTTGCAAGCCGAAGAACACCATCCCAACCGTGAAGCACGGGGGTGGCAGCATCATGTTGTGGGGGTGCTTTGCTGCAGGTGGGACTGGTGCACTTCATAAAATAGATAAATCAATCAATCAAATGTATTTATAAAGCCCTTCTTACATCAGATGATGTCACAAAGTGCTGTACTGAAACCCAGCCTAAAACCCCAAACAGCAATCAATGTAGGTGTAGAAGCACGGTGGCTAGGAAAAACTCCCTAGAAAGGCCAGAACCTAGGAAGAAACCTAGAAAGGAACCAGGCTATGAGGGGTGGCCAGTCCTCTTCTGGCTGTGCCGGGTGGAGATTATAACAGAACATGGCCAAGATGTTCAAATGTTTATAGATGACCAGCAGGGTCAAATAATAATCATCACAGTGGTTGTAGAGGGTGCAACAGGTCAGCACCTCAGGAGTAAATATCAGTTGGCTTTTCATAGGCGATCATTCAGAGTATCTCTACCGCTCCTGCTGTCTCTAGAGAGTTGAAAACAGCAGGTCTGGGACAGGTAGCACGTCCGGTGAACAGGTCAGGGTTCCATAGTTGCAGGCAGAACAGTTGAAACTGGAGCAGCAGCATGACCAGGTGGGCTGGGGACCGCAAGGAGTCATCAGGCCAGGTAGTCCTGAGGCATGGTCCTAGGGCTCAGGTCCTCCGAGAGTGAGAAAGAAAGAAAGAAATCGAGAGAAAAAGAGAGAGAGAATTAGAGAGAGCATACTTAAATTCATACAGGACACCGGATAAGACAGGAGAAATACTCCAGACATAACAGACTGACCCTTGCCCCCCGACACATAAACAATAGCAGCATAAGTACTGGAGGCTGAGACAGGAGGGGTCGGGAGACACTGTGGCCCCACCCGACAATACCCCCGGACAGGGCCAAACAGGCAGGATATAACCCCACCCACTTTGCCAAAGCACAGCCCCCACACCACTAGAGGGATATCTCCAACCACTAACTTACCATCCTGAGACAAGGCCGAGTATAGCCCACGAAGATCTCCCCCACGGCATAACCCAAGGGGGGGCGCCAACCCGGACAGGAAGATCACGTCAGTGACTCAACCCACTCAAGTGACGCACCCGTCCTAGGGATGGCATGGAAGAGCACCAGTAAGCCAGTGACTCAGCCCCTGTAATAAGGTTTGAGGCAGAGAATCCCATTGGAGAGAGGGGAACCGGCCAGGCAGAGACAGCAAGGGCGGTTCGTTGCTCCAGTGCCTTTCCGTTCACCTTCACACTCCTGGGCCAGACTAATCTCAATCACAGGACCTACTGAAGAGATGAGTCGTAAAACCTTGAAATCAGCCCTTGCCTAAACAGGAAGCAATTGTAGAGAGGCTAGCACTGGAGTAATATGATCAAATCTTTTGGTTCTAGTCAAGTTTCTAGCAGCTGTGTTTAGCGCTAACTGAAGTTTATTTAGTGCTTTATCCGGGTAGCCGGAAAGTAGAGCATTGCAGTAGTAATAAACAAGAAATGACAAAAGCATGGATACATTTTTCTGCATCATTTTTGGACAAAAAGTTTCTGATTTTTGCAATGTTCCGTAGATGGAAAAAAGCTGTCCTTGAAACAGTCTTGATATGTTTGTCAAAAGAGAGATCAGGGTCCAGAGTAACGCCGAGGTTCTTCACAGTTTTACTTGAGACGACTGTACAACCATCAAGACTAATTGTCAGATTCAACAGAAGATCTTTTTGTTTCTTGGGACCTAGAACTAGGATCTCTGTTTTGTCCGAGTTTAAAAGTAGAACATTTGCCGCCATCCACTTCCTTATGTCTGAAACACATGCTTCCAGGGAGGGCAATTTTGGGGCTTCACCATATTTCATCGAAATGTACAGCTGTGTGTCATCCGCATAGCAGTGAAAGTTAACATTATGTTTCCGAATGACATCACCAAGAGGTAAAATATATAGTGAAAACAATAGTGGTCCTAAAACAGAGCCTTGAGGAACACCGAAATTTACAGTTAATTTGTCAGAGGACAAACCATCCACAGAGACAAACTGATATCTTTCTGACAGAGAACCAGGCCAGAACTTGTCCGTGTAGACCAATTTGGGTTTCCAATCTCTCCAAAAGAATGTGGTGATCGATGGTATCAAAAGCAGCACTAAGGTCTAGGAGCAGAGGACAGACGCCATTGAAAGGTAATTTACCACCTTCACAAGTGCAGTCTCAGTGCTATGATGGGGTCTAAAACCAGACTGAAGCGTTTCGTATACATTGTTTGTCTTCAGGAAGGCAGTGAGTTGCTGCCCAACAGATTTTGGAGAGGAATGGGAGATTCGATATAGGCAGATAGTTATTTTTCTTTTCTGGGTCAAGGTTTGGCTTTTTCAAGAAAGGTTTTATTATTGCCACTTTTAGTGAGTTTGGTACACATATGGTGGATAGGGAGCTGTTTATTATGTTCAACATAGGAGGGCCAAGCACAGGAAGCAGCTCTTTCAGTAGTTTAGTTGGAATAGGGTCCAGTATGCAGCTTGAAGGTTTAGAGGCCATGATTATTTTCATCTATGTGTCAAGAGATATAGTATTAAAAAATACTATGTCTCCCTTGATCCTAGGTCCTGGCAGAGTTGTGCAGACTCAGGACGACTGAGCTTTGGAGGAATACGCAGATTTAAAGAGGAGTCCGTAATTTGCTTTCTAATGATCATGATCTTTTCCTCAAAGAAGTTCATGAATGTATCATTGCTGAAGCGAAAGCCATCCTCTCTTGAGGAATACTGCTTTTTAGTTAGCTTTGCAACAGTATCAAAAATAAATGTATGATTGTTCTTATTTTCCTCAATTAAGTTGGAAAAATAGGATGATCGAGCAGCAGTGAGGGCTCTTCGATACTGCACTGTACTGTCTTTCCAAGCTAGTCGGAAGACTTCCAGTTTGGTGTAGCGCCATTTCCGTTCCAATTTTCTGGAAGCTTGCTTCAGAGCTCGGGTGTTTTCTGTATACCAGGGAGCTATGACAAATGTTTTTGGATTTTAGCGGTGCGACTGCATCTAGGTTATTGCGCACGGTTAAATTGAGTTCCTCAGTTAGGTGGTTAACTGATTTTTGTACTCCGACGTCCTTGGGTAGGTGGAGGGAGTCTGGAAAGGCATCTAGGAGTCTTTGGGTTGTCCGAGAATTTATAGCACGGCTTTTGATGATGCTTGGTTGGGGTCCAAGCAGATTATTTGTTGCGATTGCAAACATAATAAAATGGTGGTTCGATAGTCCAGGATTATGAGGAAAAACATGAAGAT
The DNA here is from genome assembly GCA_003317085.1 of Hucho hucho. NCBI lineage: Eukaryota > Metazoa > Chordata > Actinopteri > Salmoniformes > Salmonidae > Hucho > Hucho hucho. The sequence continues at coordinate 163,247 of QNTS01000477.1, forward strand.
CCACAACATTTATTCAACGGGACAAAACTAGGTCCAGAGTATGACTGTGGTAGTGAGTAGGTCCGGAGACATGTTGGACAAAACCCACTGAGTCGATGATGGCTCCAAAAGCCTTTTGGAGTGGGTCTGTGGACTTTTCCATGTAAATATTAAAGTCACCAAAAATAAGAATATTATCTGCCATGACTACAAGGTCCGATAGGAATTCAGGGAACTCAGTGAGGAACGCTGTATATGGCCCAGGAGGCCTGTAAACAGTAGCTATAAAACGTGATTGAGTAGGCTGCATAGATTTCATGACTAGAAGCTCACGGGGATATGGTCACTAGTGTAACCAGGAGGTGAGGCCTCATTTAACACAGTAAATTCTTCAGGCATAAGCCATGTTTTAGACAGGCCAATCACATCAAGATTATGATCCATGATTAGTTCATTGACTGTAACTGCCTTGGAAGTGATCTATAACATTAAGTAGCCCTATTTTGAGATGTGATATATCACAATCTCTTTTAATAATGGCAGGAATGGAGGAGGTCTATATTCCAGTGAGTTTTCTAAGGCGAACACCGCCATGTTTAGTTTTGCCCAACCTAGATTGAGGCACAGACACGGTCTCAATGGGGATAGCTGAGCTGACTACACTGACTGTGCTAGTGGGAGGCTCCACTAAGCTGGCAGGCTGGCTAAAACCCTGTGGCCTGGCCTGCACCCTATCTCATTGTGGAGCTAGGGGAGTTAGAGCCCTGTCTATGTTCGTAGATAAGATGAGAGCACCCCTCCAGCTAGGATGGAGTCCGTCACTCCTCAACAGGCCAGGCTTGGTCCTGTTTGTGGGTGAGTCCCAGAAAGAGGGCCAATTACCTACAAATTCTTTTGGGAGGGGCAGAAAACAGTTTTCAACCAGCGATTGAGTTGTGAGACTCTTCTGTAGAGCTAATCACTCCCCCTAACTGGGAGGTGGCCAGAGACAATTACTCGATGCCGACACATCTTTCTAGCTGATTTACACACTGAAGCTATGTTGCGCTTGGTGACCTCTGACTGTTTCATCCTAACATCGTTGGTGCCAACGTGGATAACAATATCCCTATACTCTCTACACTCGCCAGTTTTAGCTTTAGCCAGCACCATCTTCAGATTAGCTTTAACGTCGGTAGCCCTGCCCCCTGGTAAACAGTGTATGATCGCTGGATGATTAGTTTTAAGTCTAATACTGCGGGTAATGGAGTCGCCAATGACTAGGGTTTTCAATTTGTCAGAGCTAATGGTGGGAGGCTTCGGCGTCTCAGACCCCGTAACGGGAGGAGTAGAGACCAGAGAAGGCTCGGCCTCTGACTCCGATCGGCTGAATGAGCAACACCGGTTGAGCATTCCTACAGCATTTCCTTCCAGAAGCCATGAGAAAATTGTCCGGCTGCGGGGACTGTGCGAGGGAATTTAAACTACTATCTGTACTTACTGGTGGCACAGACGCTGTTTCATCCTTTCCTACACTTAAATTACCCTTGCCTAACGATTGTGTCTGAAGCTGCAATTAGAAGGCATCATGTTAATGTTAAGTAACATGTTAATGTTACTACTTAGCTTCGGCTGGTGGAAGTCCTGACGAACCACGTCCAGATAAAGCGTCCGGGGTGAAAAAGTTGAATGGAAAAAGTAGAGCGAGGGAAAAACAAAAAATATAAACGGTAATTAAAAAGTAAAAAACGTAAAGTTGGCAGGTAGCAAAGTAAGGTTAGCAACAAACCGCACAGCAGCACATAAACAAGTCTACAAGTTGTGACTTGTTGGCATCATGAGGAAAGAACATTATGTGGATATTTTGAAGCAACATCTCAAGACATCAGTCAGGAAGGTAAAGCTTGGTCGCAAATGGGTCTTCCAAATGGACAATGACCCCAAGCATACTTCCAAAGTTTTGGCAAAATGGCTTAAGGACAACAAAGTAAAGGTATTGGAGTGGCCATCACAAAGCCCTGACCTCAATAGTATAGAAAATTTGTGGGCAGAACTGAAAAAGCGTGTGCGAGCAATGAGGCCTACAAACATGACTCAGTTACACCAGCTCTGTCAGGAGGAATGGGCCAAAATTCACCCAACTTATTGTGAGAAACTTGTGGAAGGCTACCTGGAACATTTGACCCAAGTTAAACAATTTCAAGGCAATGCTACCAAATACTAATTGAGTGTATGTAAACTTCTGACCCACTGGGAACGTGATGAAAGAAATAAAAGCTGAAATAAATTCTCTCTACTATTATTCTGACATTTCACATTCTTAAAATAAAGTGGTGATCCTAACTGACCTAAGACAGTGAATTTTTACTAGGATAAAATTTCAGCAATTGTTAAAAACTGAGTTTAAATGTATTTGGTTAAGGTGTATTTAAACTTCCGACTTCAACTGTAGGTCTCCATAGCTTTGGTCTCTGGACCCGACAGAGAGTACACTCGGCTCCGGGGAGGAGGTAGGTCGATTCCGCAGTCATATGGTCGGTGAGGTGAAAGCGAAGTGGCCCGGGCCTTACTGAACACCTGCCGGAGGTCCTGGTACTCCGCGGGAATGTCGGAGAAGTCCAGGGCCAGGCTGCGCTGACTTCAGGCTATGAGCGTGGCGGGATCCAGCCCATGATAGCACCAGCAGACCAGTCAATGAGGGGATTGTGTCGCTGGAGCCAAGAGAATCCCAATACCACTGGAACCTGAGGAGATTTAATAAGCAGGATTTGGATTGTCTCGCTGTGGTTCCCTGACACACATAGGTTGATGGGGGTGGTATTGTGGTCTATAGAGCGCCCGTCTAGTGCTCTAACGTCCATGGGAATGGAGAGGGGCTGAGTGGAGATGCTCAGCTCAGATGCCAAGGTAGCGTCCATAAAGCTCTCATCGGCCCCAGAGTCGATGAGTACCCGGAGAGATTTTGACTGGTTCCCCCACAGCAAGATGGCATGAAAAGGGGTGCCAGTAAGGGGAGAGGAAAAGTTATCCGTATGGCCCACCAGAGTACTCGCTCCTACAGGTGAGCCTGGTCTTTTAGTGGACACGAAATTACCAGTAGTCCCGCAATACAGGCACATCTTCGTGTGAAGCCTGTATAGCCATTCGGCTGGGGACAGCCTAGCTCTGCCTAGTTGCATCGGCTTGGGAAGAGGTGAATTGGCAGACTTCAGAGACTCTAGGGGGAACTCGGGTGGCCTCGGGTTCTCTCGGCAACGGAGCCGTCGGGGACTTCCAGGACGTCTCGGGGGAAAGGTGGAAGCCTTGGGCGGGCGAGTGAAATCAAACCTCATCTCCTTCCTTCGCTCTCGTAGTCGCCCATCAATCCGAATGGTCAAGGCGATGAGCTAGTCGAGATCTGTTGTTAGTTCCCAGGCTGCAAGCTCGTCCTTTACTTCCCCCGATACTCAGTGCAGGAACATGTCGAACAGCGCTTCCGGGTTCCAGGCACTCTCAGCTGCTCTCAGCCACACTGCAGGAGGTAAGCAGGGTTCCCGGGAAATCGGGGTGTCGTGAGAGACCGCACTGCTAACAGCCGGGTTACTGAGGGGCTAGGAAGTTACCATAGTGGTAGGCTGCCTAAAAGACAACCCACGGAATTGCTCAAGCAATGTTCGAGCAATGCTCAGTCATTTTGTTCGGCTAAGGTCTGGACCGCTTCCATAAGACTACAAAGGAACTCCTCGTGCCTTACAATGGTGGCTCCTTGGGAGGAGATGGCGTTGCGGAGCTGGTCCGAGTCTGCTTGGTCAGTCATGGCCAGTTTGAACTATAACATTTCAGGAGAAGACCTAGATGCAGACAGTGTCGAAGTAACAAACGTTTATTACTAGAACAGGGGGAAGGCAAAACAACAGGTCAAGGGCAGGCAGAGGTCAGTAATCCAGGGTGGTGTGACAAGGTACAGAAAGGCAGCTAGGCTCAGGGTCAGGGCAGGCAGAATGGACAAAACTGGGAAAACTAGCAAAAGATGGTAGCAAGGTGAAAACACTTTTAGGCTTTACGAACAAAACAAATCAGCAAAAGACAAAAAGAGAACACAGGTATAAATACACTGGTGATAATGGGGAAGATGGTCGACACCTGGATGGGTGTGGAGACGAGCACAAAGACACGTGAAACAGATCAGGGTGTGACACTCCACAGAGTTTCACTATCATTCTTTATATAATTTATCTTTGTTTCATAGAATAGTTTCTTCTTCGTTTTATTCAGTTTAGTCACATGATTTTCAATTTGCAGTATGTTTGCCAATCGATCGTGCAGTCAGACTTATTTGCCATTGAGAGGGATGAGACAAAAACAATCATACCATTTTTCAATTCCTCATCAATCCACAGGGATTTAACAGTTTTTACAGTCATTTTCTTAAGGGGTGCATGCATATTAGTAACTGGAATAAGCAATTTCATAAATGTGTCAAGTGCAGCATCTGGTTGCTCCTCATTACACACCACAGACCAACAAATATTATTTACATCAACAACACAGGAATCACTACACAACTTATTGTATGACCTCGTATACATTATTTTAGGCCCAGCCTTTGGAACTTTAGTTTTCCTAGATATGCCTACTATATTGTGATCACTACATCCGATGGATCTGGATACTGCTTTCAAGCTAATTTCTGCAGTATTAGTAGCGATGTTCATGATTTCATTCCTGTGCTCTTTGTAACTACCCTGGTAGGTTGACTGATAACCTGAACCAGGTTGCAGGCACTGGTTACAGTTTGAAGCTTTTTCTTTAGTGGGCAGATTGATGAAAGCCAGTCAATATTTAAATCACTCAGAAAATATACCTCTCTGTAGACATCACATATATGATCAAGCATTTCACACATGTTATCCAGATACTGACTGTTGACACTTGGTGGTCTTGTGCTTCCCACGAGAATGTGCTTTAGGTGAGGCAGATGAACCTGTAGCCATGTTGCTTCAACAGTATTTAACATGAGATCCTCTCTAAGCTTACATGCATGTGGATCTGAATATAAACATTAACACCTCCACCATTGGTATTTCTGTCTTTTCTGTGGACGTTATAACCATGTATTGCTACCACTGTATCTGTCACGATCTCCTTGAGTGACGGACCAAGACGCAGCGATGCTTCCAGTATACATGCTTTATTTATGCAACGTAACTGGGACAAAACAACAAAACGAACGTAACGAAGATCGTGAAGCTGAACACAACTAAACATAAAACAAGCTATGCTCAAACAATAACCCACAAACCCCAAGTGAAAACTACAAACATATATATGGTTCCCTATTAGAGATGACACTCAGCTGCCTCTAATTGGGAACCATTACCCCAACATAGAAATATATAACCTAGAACAGAAAAACCCTACACCAAAAACAAAACTAAACACTCCAGCCTGTCTTCTCAGGCCTGGACGTGACAGTACCCCCCCCCCAAAAGGCGCGGACTCCGACCGCGCCAAAAGTCCATTGGGGGGGTCTTCGGGTGGGCCTTCCTGTCCCAGGTGGCGGCTCCGGTGCCGGCCGTGCTGGCTCGATGTCCCGCACCGGAGGCCCTGGGCTATTGGCCGGACTGGGGACCCTCTCTGGCGGCCCCGGACAGGGGACCGTCTCTGGAGGTCCCGGGCAGGGGACCATCTCTGGAGGTCCCGGACAGGGGACACGCACGGGCCTTCTGGTGCGGGGAGCAGGAACCGGCCGTACTGGGCTCATTACGCGCACTGGCACTCTGGTGCGGGGAGCAGGAACCGGACGGGCTGAGTCCACGACGGGCACAGGAATCCTGGAGCGTGGAACAGGGACAGGACGTGCTGAGTCCACGACGGGCACAGGGATCCTGGAGCGTGGAACAGGGACAGGACGTGCTGGGTCCATGACGGGCACAGGGATCCTGGAGCATGGAGCAGGGACAGGACGTGCTGGGTCCACGACGGGCACAGGGATCCTGGAGCGTGGAGCAGGGACAGGACATGCTGGGTCCACGACGGGCACAGGGATCCTGGAGTGTGGAGCAGGGACAGGACGTGCTGGATCCACGACGGGCACAGGGATCCTGGAGCGTGGACAGGACGTGCTGGACTCTCTAAGCGCACAGGGGGCCTGGTGCGCGGAGCCGGAACAGGACGTGCTGGACTCTCTAAGCACACGGGGGGCCTGGTGCGCGGAGCCGGAACAGGACGTGCTGGACTCTCTAAGCGCACAGGGGGGCTGATGCGTGGAGCCGGCACCATGTGCCCCCCCAAAAACATTTTTGGGGCTGCTGTGGCCACGAACCCCCCAGGAGCTCCCGCCAAGGAAAGACCTCCCAATCCGCCTTGATCTCCGCCATGGTCAAGAACCCCTTCTCCTTCTTGCCACGCTGCTTGGTCTCTTGGTGGTGGGTTATTCCGTCACGATCTCCTTGAGTGACGGACCAAGACGCAGCGATGCTTCCAGTATACATGCTTTATTTATGCAACGTAACTGGGACAAAACAACAAAACGAACATAACGAAGATCGTGACGCTGAACACAACTAAACATAAAACAAGCTATGCTCAAACAATAACCCACAAACCCCAAGTGAAAACTACAAACATATATATGGTTCCCAATTAGAGACAACGACACTCAGCTGCCTCTAATTGGGAACCATTACCCCAACATAGAAATATATAACCTAGAACAGAAAAACCCTACACCAAAAACAAAACTAAACACTCCAGCCTGTCTTCTCAGGCCTGGACGTGACAGTATCATCAAATGTATTATCTAAGTGAGTTTCATAGATAGTCAGAATATGAATGTCAACTGTTACTAGCAAGTTATTAATTTCATGAACCTTTTTTTCTTAAGCTACATATATTAACATGGGTGATTTTTAGCACTTTCTGGGATGCTTGATTGTTTTCATTGCTTTACTGGAAAGCTTAGCAGAAGTAGACATGCTCATGTTATTTATCTTAGGCAGGGTGAGCTGCACACTGTAGACATCCTACTAGGGCATACCGCCTCAGTGCAAACATTATAACTCTGGTTCATAGGCACATGATTACTGCATACAATAGCTGTAGGATCAACAGAGGCATTCAGGGCAGTTAGAGGGACATAAATTCAGTTACATACATTGTGTCTATCAACGCACCTGGTATAATGTACATTTGCTAAAGCATTATGACAACACAGCAACATAATGATAGGGATTAACTGAGCTGGGCTTGAGTTCATTGATAAGTAATTGTTGGCACTCAGCCTAAAATGCTGTGAAAAGATCCAGGAACCCAAATTATTTGGGTGGATCCCATCCTACTTGTAAAACGTATTTTGTTTCCAAAAAGTATCAAAATTGTCAACAAAGGTTTCACTCATTGAGCTGCAATAATCACGCAGCCAGTTGTAAAGAGAAAGAATTCTGCTAAAGCGTTCAATGCTATGCTGATTCAGAGAGGGCACAGGGCCAGATATGATTTTTTTTATTAGTGTCTAGCAGAGAATCAATCAGCTCTTTAAAATCCTGTTTCAACTGTTCAGAGCTGCCCTTCATAATGTCATTAAAACCCACATTAGACCCACGTTAGAATTGATTTCCATGTCTTGGCGTAGAACATTCGGGAGCAGCTTAGTAATGTCATTTACTCAAGCTCCGGGATAGGACATTGTTTTTACACCAGGAACATTTCTTACCATGGAGCTGCCCAAAAACATGGCTGGTGAGAAGGTTGAGGAAATCAACTCACTCCCACGCTTCACAGGATTCGGAGAACCCTTTCAGGACGGGCAGGTTAGCTAGCAGCTTAGCGTTAGTGGCTCTGTCAAGCAGGCTTCAACCTGTCTGTTTAGTGGGATTCCGGGACAAGAAATAGCGGTCCTAGCTGTTAAAAGCTAACTGTGTAGCGGAATTCAGTATATTTAACAAAGATTGGTTATTTTAGCCATCAATGTGCTAGCCATCACTAGCACATTAGAGGCTGCTAACTATAGGCATAGACTAGGAATCACTGGCCACTTTAAGGAATGGAACACTAGTCACTTTAATAATGTTAACATATCTGGCATTACTCATCTCATATGTATATACTGTATTCTATACTATTCTATGGTATCTTAGTCACTTAATGTTTACATATCTGGCATTACTCATCTCATATTTATATACTTTTTCCCCCTATACTATTCTACTGTATCTTAGTCCGTTCCGCTCTGACATCACGCGTCCATATGTATATAGTCTTAATTCATTCCTACTAAGATGTGTGTATTGGGTATATTTTAGATATTACTTGTTAGATATTACTGCACTATCGGAGCTAGAAGCACAAGCATTTCGCTACACACGCAATAACATCTGCTAATCACGTGTATGTGACCAATAAAATAAAATTTGATTTGATTTTGTTGGTAGAATCCATAAAGAGTTGCAGCAAGGGCTTCAAGTTATTTTCCTGCAGATTATTGCAAGCACAAGCAACACACACTCGATCACTCATGCACCAATACGATAAACAGAGAGAAAGTGGAGAACTTGCTCACTGTATGGATCCTGGCTACACTTTACTAAAAGAGCAGGAGATTACTAACTCGCAAGTTAGTGCTGTGGATACAAGCAGTATGTGGGGCAGTAAGCCAAAACACCAGTTAAAGATGCCTGGGAGAGACCGTGTTAGGAGCATTCGCTTACCCATGGGATAAGCAGTGTGAACAAGACTACTGTGTCTCAAAATGTGTATGGATTTGCTAGGCCCTTCACCAAAGATTTGTAAAACTAACTGTCACGATCTCCTTGAGGGACAGACCAAGGCGCAGCGAGGTATCCAGTATACATGTTTTATTATTCACGTAACTGGGGGGGAAAAACAACACGACCGTAACGACGATCATGCCGCTGACCACAACTAAACATAAAACAAGCTATGCTCAAACAATAACCCACAAACCCCCAGTGAAAACTACAAACATATATATGGTTCCCAATTAGAGGTAACGACACTCAGCTGCCTCTAATTGGGAACCATTACCCCAACATAGAAATATATAACCTAGAACAGAAAAAACCCTACACCAAAACAAAACTAAACACTCCAGCCTGTCTTCTCAGGCCTGGACGTGACACTAACGCTCATTGTTCTATCTGTGCTTGTATGCTGCATCAGCAGGGGAAGTGATTGACATCTCAGCTGTTCAATCAGAGATATGAGACTGACAGGGGAGCTTGTTGTTGGTTGACTTCTCGCGCAGGGAGTTCTGGGAAAAAGATGACGGAAACTGATTTTCTGTTGAAAATGACGGCACGCGGGTTGAAGTTGAAAGCACAGAGAATGAGGGGGTTAACAGTGGAGAAAAAGAAAGGTAACAAGATAAGTAAAGTTGTGGTGAAATCCAAGCCTAGTCTAGACCTATTTTTAGTCGGAATGAGGGAGATCCGTTTGATGTCTCAAGGAAAATCTGTGATGCGTTGGAGGATAATGTTGCATTGGTGAGAGTCACAAGAAGTGGTTTTATTTAGATTTTTTGTGTGTCTGCAGAGCATAAGAAGCGTGTTTTGTGTCTCAAAAAGATATCGGAAGGGAATGTTTTGTGTATTGATTTTTGGAGCAGGGCACCTATCAAGGTTATCTCTGGGGTGTGCATGAAGTGAATTCAGATAATATAACTGAAGACCTAGATGGTGTGGTTGGTGAACGTCAACTGACCCATATGGTGGATGGAGTAAAGAAATTCACTTCATCCATACTATTGTTCTTTGTAGAAGAGTCTCTCCCATCTCATGTAAAGTTAGGATTCATGAGATACCTTGTAAGAGCTTTTGTGCACATGCCCCTTCAGTGTCATAAATGCAAAAGATTTGGTCATGTGTCAGCAGATGGGAAGAGTATTGTATGCTAGCTGAGGTGAAATGCTGCGAACATGTGACTGAATTCCTTGAGTGCCCTGTTTTAAAAAATATATATATTTACCCCTTTTTCTCCCCAATTTCATGTTATCCAATTGGTAGTTAGTCTTGTCTCATCGCTGCAAAAGTCGAGAGCTGTGCGTCCTCATGTGCGAAACATGACCCAACCAAGCCGCATTGCTTCTTGACACAATGCCCGCTTGAGGTATTGTTTGTTTTGTGACACACGTCTTTCAGAGCGCTGGGTTTCCCGTGATTTACTCCTCCTGTGTATGATCGTTTTTGCCTGCCTTACTAATGACGCCTTTTGCCTATTCCCTGCCTGTACTTTAGCTTTTCGGATTTCCTGTTATCTACCTATTGCCTGATTTCCCGGACAACGTTACTAGCCTTTTCCTGTATTGTTGCCATTTTGGACCCCCTGTGTATGACCTTCTGCCTGCCCTTGGATCCAGCTATCTGCCTTGTCCTGTGGTCCTTTGCAATAAACACCTGCTGCGCCCAGCACTTTAAACCAGCTCTCTGTCTCCCCTCGTGTTCATTTACAGTTCTGATTTTGTGTGTCTGAGGAGCAGAAAAAGCAGGTGTTGGAACTCACTCATTTTGGAGATGATGTGTCGTGCTTTGAGGTACGGAGCAGGGCACCAATTAAAGGAGTAATTTCTGGAGTTTCGGAAGACATTGATATACTAAAGAAAATCAACCTGGAGTGGTTGATGTCTGCAGGATGAATCGTGTGAATAATGGAAAGACGGAGAAGAGTTTGTCAGTCCTTGTGTTTTTTTTATGTGGAATCCCTCTTGACCCAAGTGCAGCTGGGATATGTGTATTACCCTTTCAGAGCCATTATATCCAGGCCTTGGCAGTGAAAGATAAGTAAAATGTTTGGACATGTAGAAAGTGCCTTGAGACGGAAGGAACCGAAATGTGGGATAAAATCACTTTGATGGAGACTGTATAGCAGAAGAGAATTGCAAATTGCAATTGCTCAGGCCCCAGAACCTGAGCAGGGTATTTTAGTTTTTGAATGACTTAAGGTGTGGGAATGTATATTCTTTTTGTCGTTCGTGTGGATGAATGATAATTTTCCTTTCCCCGTATGGAATTTACTTTTCTCTTGTAATTTGTTTTGCACCCCCGTTCAATTGATGGCGACAAGGCCCTCCCCCGCCCTCTTTTTGGCAAATCTGGCCATGACTCCATTTTGCTTCTCCCTTCCTATTGTTTTGATCATGCGGACTGGGACATGTTCCGGGTAGCCTCAGGGAATAATATCGACGTATACGCTGATTCAGTGAGTGAGTTTATAAGGAAGTGCATAGGAAATGTTGTACTGTGACTATTAAAACCTACCCTAACCAGAAACCGTGGATAGATGGTGGTATTCGCACAAAACTGAAAGCGCGAACACCGCATTTAACCATGGAAAGCCAACTGGAATTATGGCCGAATACAAACAGTGTAGTTATTCCCTCCGCAAGGCAATCAAACAAGCGAAATGTCAGTATAGAGACAAAGTTGAGCCGCAATTCAACGGCTCAGACACAAGACACAAGTTTGGGGTCACTTAGAAATGTCCATGTTTTTGAAAGAAAAGCACATTTTTGGTCCATTTAAAATAACATCAAATTGACCAGAAATACAGTGTAGACATTGTTAATGTTGTAAATTACTATTTTAGCTGGAAGCGGCTGATTTAAAAAAAAAAAAAAAAGAATATCTAGAGGCCCATTATCAGCAACCATCACTCCTGTGTTCCAATGGCACGTTGTGTTAGCTAATCCAAGTTTATCATTTTAAAAGGCTAATTGATCATTAGAAAACCCTTTTGCAATTATGTTAGAACAGCTGAAAACATTTGTTCTGATTAAAGAAGCAATAAAACTGGCCTTCTTTGGACTAGTTGAGTATCTGGAGCATCAGCATTTGTGGGTTCGATTAAAGGCTCAAAAGGGCCAGAAACAAAGAACTTTCTTCTGAAACTCGTCAGTCTATTCTTGTCTGAGAAATGAATGCTATTCCATGCGAGAAATTGCCAAGAAACTGAAGATCTCGTTCAACGCTCTGTCCTACTCCCTTCACTGAACAGCGCAAACTGGCCCTAACCAAAATAGAAAGAAGAGTGGGAGGCCCCGGTGCACAACTTAGCAAGAGGACAAGTACATTAGTGTCTAGTTTGAGAAACAGATGCCTCAAAAGTCCTCAACTGGCAGCTTCATTAAATAGTACCCGCAAAACACCAGTCTCAACGTCAAGAGTGAAGAGGCGACTCCGGGATGCTGACCTTCTAGGCAGAGTTCCTCTGTCCAGTGTCTGTTCTTTTGCCCATCTTAATCTTTTCTTTTTATTGGCCAGTCTTTTTCTTTGCAACTCTGCCTAGAAGGCCAGTATCCCGAAGTCGCCTCTTCACTGGACTTCACTGAATACCACTTCCGTATTGCGCAAGTCAATGGTACTTCCTGCTTCAGTTTTTGCTTGTAAGCAGGAGAATCAGGAGGATAGAATTATGGTCAGATTTGCCAAATGGAGGGCGACTTGAACCCGATCTAACATCTCTGGAGAGACCTGAAAATGGCTGTGCAGTGACGCTCCCCATACAACCTGGCAGAGCCTGAGAGGATCTGCAGAGAAAACAGAGCCCTGACCTTAACCCTATAGAACACATTTGGGTTGAATTGGAACGCCGACAGAGCCAGGCCTAATCGCATAACATCAACAACCGACCTCACTTATGTTCTTGTGGCTGAATGGAAGCAAGTCCAAGCAGAAATGTTACAACTTCTAGTGGAAAGCCTTCCCATAAGTGTAGAGGCTGTTATAGCAGCAAAGGGAGGACCAACTCCATAATAATGCCCATGATTTTGGAATGAGATTTTCGACAAGCAGGTGTCCACATACCTTTGGTCATGTAATGTAGCTAAAGGAGTGAGATGAGATGGTAGTAGATGTCCCACAGCCTGCAGTGAATGCCATTCAGAAAGATCCTGACACACTAACTGTGAAGAAGCGCATTGCACTAGTCAAACTAATAAAAAATCTAAGAAGTGAAGGCGAATTACAAATTGTGAAGGCGGCAAAAATATTTCTGGATCAGCCAAAATGTTACAGGGAATACTGACTGAATGAAGAGGTTCCCCCCTCCCCATCCAGTAGGTGCGCCATGCACCATTAACGTTGTTTGCGGACCTGAAGAAGAAGAAGAAGAAGGCATTCCTAAAGTTGATTTTTCGGTATCAAAAGTAATTTCTGGACAGAGCATGATTGAGGGCACAGGGTCTGAGCAAGCAAATCGAGGAATCGGTGAGAAAGAGAGCGTGCTTGTTTGAAATGGAAAAGTGTTACGGTAGCTATTGAGAAAGAAGAACATCAAGACAAAGTAGCTGCTTTACAAGCGGGATGCACTGTTGAGCGCTACATCCCGAGGAGATCGTGCTGATTGTACAGAGATTGTGACAGCCGGTTAAATAGCGTCCCTTGACAAGGCAAGAACAAGATGTATGTCAGGAGAAGTGCAGCATTATCATAACGAGACTTATATTTGGAATACGGAGGAGGAATGTAGGGAAAAAGAGAGGCAGAGGAGGTGGGAAAAAATGGTGGGAAAAAAAGAGATGGTTTAAGTAGAAAGTGTAAGCAGAGTGAGTTGAAGACAGGAGGAGAAATGGAAGTGAATGAGGGCGAAGTATCGGAGTACACAGGTGGGGTGAAGTTCTTGGAGCCCGAGGCTTTCCCCAAGGGTCAGGATAAAGATGAGTCTTTGACAGAAGTTACGTTTTTGGAAAAAGTGGACCCTTGCCTTTTGGCTGATCCATTTGTGGTTTCAGGGTGGGTAAAAACAGTTGGATGCTGTGGAATCGGTGAGGGTAACCAGAAGTGGTCTAGTGATAATTGTTTGTGTTTCTGCTGGTCAGAGGGAGCAGGCACTCTGTGTTAAAGAAATGGGGGCCATTCTTTTCATGGGAAAATCTAAAGAAATCAGCCAAGACCTCAGAAAAGAAATTGTAGACCTTCACAAGTCTAGTTCATCCTTGGGAGCAATTTCCAAATGCCTGAAGGTACCACGTTCATCTGTACAAACAATGGTACGCAAGTATAAACACCATGGGACCACGCAGCCATCATACCGCTCAGGAAGGAGACGCGTTCTGTCTCCTAGAGATGAACGTACTTTGGTGCAAAAAGTGCAAATCAATCCCAGAACAACAGCAAAGGACCTTGTGAAGATGCTTGAGGAAACCGGTACAAAAGTACCTTTTCCCACAGTAAAACGAGTCCTATATCAACATAATCTGAAAGGCCGCTCAGCAAGGAAGAAGCCACTGCTCCAAAACCACCATAAAAAAGCCAGGCTATGGTTTGCAACTGCACATGGGGACAAAGATCGTACATTTTGGAGAAATGTCCTCTGGTCTGATGAATAGAACCGTTTGGCCATAATGACCATCGTTATGTTTGGAGGAAAAAGGGGGAAGCTTGCAAGCTGAAGAACACCATCCCAACCGTGAAGCATGGGGGTTGCAGCATCATGTTGTGGGGGTGCTTGCTGCACTTCACAAAATAGATGGCATCATGAGGATGGAAAATGATGTGGTATATTGAAGCAACATCTCAAGACATCAGTCAGGAAGTTAAAGCTTTGTTGTAAATGGGTCCTCCAAATGGACAATGACCCCAAGCATACTTCCAAAGTTGTGGTAAAATGGCTTAAGGACAACAAAGTAAAGGTATTGGAGTAGCCATCACAAAGCCCTGACCTCAATCCTATAGAAAATTTGTGGGCAGAACTGAAAAGGCGTGTGCGAGCAAGGAGGCCTACAAACATGACTCAGTTACACCAGCTCTGTCAGGAGGAATGGGCCAAAATTCACCCAACTTATTGTGGGAAGCTTGTGGAAGGCTACCTGAAACGTTTTACCCAAGTTAAACCATTTAAAGGCAATGCTACTGTCGTGGAATCGTGACTCAAATATAACACCTTTACTGGAACTTGTGAATTCAAATAAGACTTTAATACAAAGTAGCAAAGCCGTGATATTTCATGAAACAACCGAATTCTGTACAGCAGGCCTCTGCCTTTATAGTATTTCATCCTTACATGAAGCATATGGACACTCCTCATATGCTAACACAATTTCCCTATTTTCTATAGGTCCTTTGTTACATTTTCTGCTGACATCCTGTTTCTACATGTCTGGTTATCAGTTCCATATGTATTTTCTGTCTCAATACTTCAATGTGGTAGTGGTCAGTCGGAATACTGGAAATGTAATCATTGTCGTGAGTTTTTCTCCTACACAACCAAATACTAATTGAGTGTATGTAAACTTCTGACCCACTGAGAATGTGATGAATAGCCAGCGCCGACAGAGATGGCCACCTCGCTTCGCGTTCTTAGGAAGCTATGCAGTATTTTGTTTTTGTATGTATTATTTATTGCATTGTTACCCCAGGAAATCTTAAGTTTTATTACATACAGCCTGGAGGAACTATTGGATATAAGAGCAACGTCAACTTACCAACATTACGATCAGGAATACGACTTTCCCGAAGCGGATCCTCTGTTTGGTCCACCAACCAGGACAATAGACCAGATCCCAGCCGGCGACCCAAAACAACGCCGCCGCAGGAGAAGGGGCAGATGGGGCGGTCTTCTGGTCAGGTTCCGTACACGGGCACATCGCGCACCGCTCCCGAGTATACTACTTGCTAATGTCCAGTCTCTTGACAACAAGGTAGACGAAATCCGAGCAAGGGTTGCCTTCCAGAGAGACATCAGAGATTGCAACGTTCTTTGCTTCACGGAAACATGGCTCACTCAGGATACGTCATCAGGGTCGGTACAGCCACCTGGTTTCTTCACGCATCGCGCCGACAGAAACAAACATCTATCTGGTAAGAAGAAGGGCGGGGTGTATGCCTTATGATTAATGAGACGTGGTGTGATCATAACAACATACAGGAACTCAAGTCCTTTTGTTCACCTGACCTAGAATTCCTTACAATCAAATGCCGACTGCATTATCTACCAAGAGAATTCTCTTCAATTATAATCACAGTCACGTATATCCCCCCTCAAGCTGAAACATTGTCGGCCCTGAAAGAACTTCATTGGACTCTATGTAAACTGGAAACCACATATCCTGAGGCAGCATTTATTGTAGTTGGGGATTTTAACAAGGCTAATCTGAAAACAAGGCTCCCTAAATTTTATCAGCATATCGAATGTGTGACCCGGGCAGGGAAAATCCTGGATCATTGTTATTCTAACTTCCGCGACGCATACAAAGCCATTCCCCGCCCCCCTTTCGGCAAATCTGACCACGACTCCATTTTGTTGCTCCTAGCTTATAGACCGAAACTAAAACAGGAAACGCCCGTGCTCAGGTCTGTTCAACGCTGGTCCGACCAATCTGATTCCACGCTTCAAGATTGCTTCAATCACGTGGACTGGGATATGTTCCGCATTGCGTCGGACAATAACATTGATGTATATGCTGATTCGGTGAGCGAGTTATTCAGCAAGTGCATCAGTGATGTTGTACCCATAGCGACTATTAAAACCTTCCCCAACCAGAAACTGTGGATTGATGGCAGCATTCGCACAAAACTGAAAGCACAAACCACTGCTTTTAATCAGGGTAAGGCGACCGGAAACATGACTGAATACAAACTGTGTAGCTATTCCCTCCGCAAGGCAATCAAGCAAGCTTAGCGTCAGTATAGAGACAAAGTAGAGTCGCAATTCAACGGCTCAGACACGAGAAGCATGTGGCAGTTGCTACAGTCAATCACAGACTACAAAAAGAAAACCAGCCCCGTCGCGGACCACGATGTCTTGCTCCCAGACAAACTAAACAACTTCTTTGCTCGCTTTGAGGACAATACAGTGCCACCGACACGGCCCGCTACCAAAACCTGCGGGCTCTCCTTCACCGCAGCCAACGTGAGTAAAACATTTAAATGTGTTAACCCTCGCAAGGCTGCCGGCCCAGATGGCATCCCTGGCCGCGTCCTCAGAGCATGCGCAAACCAGATGGCTGGTGTGTTTACGGACATATTCAATCAATTCTTATCCCAGACTGCTGTTCCCACATGCTTCAAGAGGGCCACCATTGTTCCTGTTCCCAAGAAAGTAATTTAGCTCAGTTACCTTAGCTATCGCCCCGTAGCACTCCCTTCCGTCATCATGAAGTGCTTTGAGAGACTAGCCAAGGATCATATCACCTTTACCCTGCCTGACAACCTAGACCCACTCCAATTTGCTTACCGTCCCAATAGGTCCATAGACGACGCAATCGCAATCACACTGCACACTGCCCTAACCCATCTGGACAAGAGGAATACCTATGTAAAAATGATGTTCATCGACTACAGCTCAGCATTTAACACCATAGTACCCTCCAAACTCGTCATTAAGCTCGAGACCCTTGGTCTCGAACCCGTCCTGTGCAACTGGGTCCTGGACTTCCTGACGGGCTGGGGTAGGAAACAACATCTCCACCCCGCTGATCCTCAACACTGGGGCCCCACAAGGGTGCGTTCTCAGCCCTCTCCTGTACTCCCTGTTTACCCATGACTGCGTGGCCAAGCACGCATCCAACTCAATCATCAAGTTTGCTGACGACACTACAGTGGTAGGCTTGATTACCAACAACGACAAGACAGCCTACAGAGAGGAGGTGAGGGCCCTCGGAGTGTGGTGTCAGGAAAATAACCTCTCACTCAACATCAACAAAACAAAGGAGATGATCGTGGACTTCAGGAAACAGGAGAGGGAGCACCCCCCTATCCACATCAACGGGACAGTAGTGGAGAAGGTGGAAAGTTTTAAGTTCCTCTGCGTACACATCACGGACAAACTGAAATGGTCCACCCACACAGACAGCGTGGTGAAGAAGGCGCAACAGCTCCTCTTCAACCTCACCAAAATCACTCACACACTTTTACAGATGCACAATCGAGAGCATCCTGTCGGGCTGTATCACCGCCTGGTACGGCAACTGCTCCGCCCACAACCGTAAGGCTCTCCAGAGGGTAGTGAGGACTGCACAACGCATCATCGGGGGTAAACTACCTGCCCTTCAGGACATCTACACCACCCGATGTCACAGGAAGGCCAAAAAGATCATCAAGGACAACAACCACCCGAGCCATTGTCTGTTCACCCCGCTATCATCCAGAAGGCGAGGTCAGTACAGGTGCATCAAAGCTGGGACCGAGAGACTGAAAAACAGCTTCTACCTCAAGGCCATCAGACTGTTAAACAGCCATCACTAACTTTTACTGGCTGCTGCCAACATACTGACTTAAATCTCTAGCCACTTTAAATAATAGGAATTGGATGTAACAAATGTATCACTAGCCACTTTAAACAATTTTGTATATAATGTTTACATATCCGACATTACTCATATCAAATGTATACACTGTACTCTAAACCATCTACTGAATCTTGCCTATGCTGTTCGGCCATCGACTCAATCTCTAGCCACTTTAATAATTATAATTGGATTAAATAAATGTATCACTAGCCACTTTAAACGATGCCATTTATATAATGTTTACATATCCTACATTACTCATCTCATATGTATATATTGTACTCCATACCATCTACTGCATCTTGCCTACGCCGGTCAGCCATCGCTCATCCATATATTCATATGTCCATACTCGGATTCATTCCTTTACTCTTGTGTGTATAAGGTAGTTGTTGTGAATTTGTTAGATTACTTGTTAGATACTACTGCATGGTCGGAACTAGAAGCACAAGCATTTCGCTACACTCGCATTAACATCTGCTAACCATGTGTATGTGACAAATAAAATTTGGAATAAAAGGCGGCCAAAGGAAGTGTTGGCTTTGGGAATGACAAGTGAAATATACCTGCTGGAGTGCGTGCTACGGGTGGGTGTTGCTACGGTGACCAGTGAGCTGAGATAAGGCGGGGCTTTACCTAGCAAAGACTTATAGATGACCTGGAGCCAGTGGGTTTGGCGACGAATATGTAGCGAGGGCCAGCCAACGACAGCATACAGGTCGCAGTGGTGGGTAGTATATAGGGCTTTGGTGACAAAACGGATGGCACTGTGATAGACTACATCCAATTTGCTGAGTAGAGTGTTGGGGGCTATTTTGTAAATGACATTGCCGAAGTCAAGGATTGGTAGGATAGTCAGTTTTACGAGGGTATGTTTGGCAGCATGAGTGAAGGAGGCTTTGTTGCGAAATAGGAAGCCGATTATAGATATGATTTGGATTGGAGATGCTTAATGTGAGTCTGGAAGGAGAGTTTACAGTCTAACCAGGCACCTAGGTATTTGTAGTTATTTGCAGCAATCGGTTGAAGAGCATGCATTTAGTTTTACTAGCATTTAAAAGCAGTTGGAGGCCACGGAAGGAGTGTTTGAATGGCATTGAAGCTTATTTGGAGGTTTGTTAACACAGTGTCCAATGAAGGGCCAGATGTATACAGAATGGTGTTGTCTGCGTAGAGGTGGATCAGAGAATCACCAGCAGCAAGAGTGACATCATTGATATACATACAGAGAAAAGAGTCGGCCCGAGAATTGAACCCTTTGACACCCCCATAGAGACTGCCAGAGGTCCGGACAACAGGCCCTACTTTTTGACACACTGAACTCTGTCTGAGAAGTAGTTGATGAACCAGGCGAGGCAGTCATTTGAGAAAATGTTATTATTGTTATTATTATTAATATTTTTTGTGTAGTGTTAGATGGTAAGGTATTTGTTGTATTTATTTCTTATTTACATTTTTTTCAAGCAAAGTATAAGGGAGTTATACTCCAGTCTAGTAGGTGGCAGTAATGCAACATTTATTGGATGCCAACTGCGGTTAAACCTCATCGAAGAAGAAGGTAACTACAATAGTTGGCTGTCTCTCCACCTGTAAGTGCTGTTACCATGCTTGCATTTCCAATTCATAATTTTGCCTATTGGAAACCTACGTTTAAAATGTAACGTATACCAGTCTGAACATGCAAATAGAAACACCTTTGTTTGTTGGTAGCTAGCGTATTGCTGTGGGCCCTGTTCGAAGTTTAGGAGCCAGCTATCTAACGTTAGCGAAGCTATTATAAATGCCTCTAAGTTACTTTACCTAGCTAGTTTGTAGAGTTGCTCTGGCTCGTATTCGTGTGATTAAATTAGCTCAATTCTAACGTTACATTGGTCATTAAACCCGTGCAGTTGATTTAATTTGTAGACAATGCACTTTAACAACCATGCACAAAATGCAGCCATTGCAATCCAGCAGCCATTGCAATCCAAACCTATTAGCTAGCCTACTAAATGTAGCTAGAACAGTCTGCACCTTAGCATTTGAGCTGTGGTGTAACGTACTACTTAAGTAGTTTTTGGGGATATCTGTACTTCACTTTACTATTTATATTTTTGACTACTTTTACTTTACTACATTCCTAAAGAAAATAATGTACTTTTTACTCCATACATTTTCCTTGACACCCAAAGTACTCGTTACATTTTGAATGCTAAGCAGGACAGGGAAGTGGTCCAATTCACGCACTTATAAACAGAACATCCCTTGTGATCCATACTGGCTCTGATCTGGCGAACTCACTAAACACACATAATTCGTTTGTAAATTCTGTTGGTGTGCCTCTGGCTATCCGTAAATAAAAAATAATAATAATGGTGCCGTCTGGTTAGCTTAATATAAGGAGTTTAAAATGATTTATACTTTTGATACTTAAGCATATTTTAAACCAAATACTTTTAGACTTTTACTCAAGTAGAATTTTACTGGGTGACTTTTACTTGAGTCGTTTCTATTAAGGTATCTTTACTTTCACTCAAGTATGACAATTGGGTACTTTTTACACCACTGCATTTGAATGGGTGTTTTGACACGTATTGACAATTGGCCTTTTTAATAATAGATTACAAGACTGATGACAAGATAAACAGGTCATGATGTTTTAAGAGAAGGCAACCTATTTGTTGCAGATTAACCTTGCTCTTGGATGCACACACTATTATTTATTCATATCAAATGAACTCTCTTTTGCACACAGGTCTACACTAATGTTGACTGGATACAAGATTGTTTTCCAGAGAATTCTGTCGTTGACCTGCAGAAGGAACTACCACGAAAGCATCTCTCAAACGCTTGCTTGTTCCCCTTTCTCTTCTTACTCCAAATTGTCTGCCCTTCGCTCAACCTTTTTTTCCGACCCCTCTCATTGTAGTATTAGGTCTCATCAGCTTTCTACCCATCTCTGTCATTGCTACTCTTTTTCGTGTTCCCTTTCCCACTCTTCTCATCCAACAGGTCCAATGGATTTAAAGGAGGTTCTTGATGTTCTAGAGCAGCTCGCCCCTCTATCACTGGCAGAGTCCTGGGATAACGTTGGCCTATTGGTTGAGCCCATTAAATGTCGGCCTATCAAAACCATCCTGTTAACCAATGACCTGACAGACTCTGTCATGTCGGAAGCAGAGGCCATGAACTGCGATCTCATCATCTCTTACCACCCCCCGTTGTTTCGTCCAATCAAGTGCTTGGTTTCAAAGGACTGGAAGCAGCGATTGGTTATCCGGGCGATTGCGGCTGGAATAGCGGTGTTTTCTCCTCACACCTCTTGGGACAGCGTCAAAGGAGGCGTGAATGACTGGCTGGTTGGAGGAGTTGGTAAGAGACTGCTGTCAGTGTTTCCCCTAGCTTTATAATAAGCAAGGTGTACCTACCCCCCCCCCCCCCCCCCCCAACCAAAAAGGATTGGGCTTCAACAACTGCTTAATATTGTAAACTTTGGTGTGAGAGGCCCTGGATGTTATGCTGCTTTGGTGGTCCATTATGGTAAAGGAGAAACTAGTTTGGGGTATGGTGAGTAGGGGAAAAAAGTGGTAAACAAGCCTATAGTACTCCCAAATTGGGTTGTTGTTCACTTACTATCAAATCAAATAGTGCTTAGGTTATAAGATTGAGTGCTTTATTATATCTGGGACTTTTTACGCTCAAGATATGCGCTATGAAAGTGACACAGAATTTTCCAAGAACTCGTTTTTGAACTTTGTATGCTTTTTGAATGGTCTTTAATGTGCAAAAACATAGCGCAATGGTCTTCAGCAGAAAAACCCAATAAAATGCATCTGGCAGGTGTAAACTCATCCGCAAATATAATTTTATATATCTTAAATGACCGTGTTTCCACAAATTGTATTCTATAATTGTCAAGCCCAATCCAAAGATTAGGGTAGGATGATGTCACTTTCACAGTTTATTGAAGATGTGTATAGAGCGTCATATCTGTTCTACTCAAATTATCTGAATGCTCTGGAGTGTTCTCCCCACTTGAATAAGTTCATGATGTTTGAAAAGCACTGCGGAGTAACAAGTACTGTTTCTGTTGTCTTCCTCAGGGAGTGGCAAAGTTTCAGTTTTGAGTCAAGCCCTCAGTAGTGCCCCCCAGAGCCACAAACTGGAGTTTACAGCCAGGAGTCAGGAGGAGCTCAACACCATCATGGCAGAACTGAAGGGGATGAATAGCGGTGTCAATTTACAGCACAAAGCTGTCAGGTACTGGATAATCTGTCAGTTTGTGTGTGCATGCTTAAATCTGTATACACCTCTTCACTGTTGTTTACACTCTTACTGTACATGTCGCCTCTATCTGGCTCTAGCTCTGAAACTGATGGCTTCTTCATAAGTCTGATCTGTCCAGACTCAGCGCTGACCCCCAGTGTTCAAACTCTGTTAAAACACGCCGCTCCCAGCCAGTCTCTCAGTATCCTTCAAGTAAAAAAGGTATAGTACTGCTGCTAGCTTGGTCCCAGATCTGTTTGTGCTGTATAGCCATCTCCTATGGTCATTGTCATGGGAAATATGACCATAGAGGTTGGCAAAACAGCACAAACAGATCTGGGGCCATATGTATCCAGCGTATTACACCCTGAACACGCAAAGTGGACAGTTTGGTAGGAGTGCTGATTTAAGATCATTTTTGCCTTTTAGATCACAATGGCTCCATTTACACGGGCAGCCCAATTCGGATATTTATTTCACTAATTGGTATTTTGACCAATCAGATCCATTCTGAAAAATATCTGATGTGAAAGGATCTGATGTGATTAGTCAAAGAACCAATTAGTGGAAAAAGAGATCAGAATTGGCCTGTGTAAATGCAAGATTACATGGAAAGGGGTAAGCAGACTGTATACCAGCATGCTTGACAGGGATTAACAATTTAAAAGAGTATATATTTTTTGGGGTTGCCTGAAGATTATGACCACTTGCACAAAAATGTAAATTAGTTATTTACACGCAGTAGTGCCATATATTGACAGCCGTTCATTTACACACAGGGGAGAAATCATAAAGATCAGTACTGGAATTCTTTGTATTTTGGTTGTTATCAGTAAAACATTTCTCAGAGCTGGCTCAACTTGCCCGACTGCCATAAAATTGTCTGTCCTTTACTTAAACAATGGGAACCAGAAAGATCAGTTTTAGGCTGCTAGAGGTTTTTGCAGTTTGGTTGTTTTAACTTATTTTTTTATCACATGTCCAATTGGGCAACCTCAGAGCAGGCCCCAGGCAATAGGACAACCCTTAATGTTAATCCCTGCTTGATAAATATCCCCTGGGATCATATTCCTGCTATCCTGAATCAATAGGCTTAGCTTGCCACAGAGTGAATAGGACTGGACTTCAATTAATTTTACTAAATGTTTTCACTCTTTTTACGTGTGACATTTTATTCATTAGTGCACACTGAAGCAAAACAAAAAGTTCAGGCAGTCCCTCCCTGTTTCAGTCTGTTTTATTCCTCTTGGTGCCTAGTGAATACGACCCTGGCTGTTTCTCACCCTGTAGCGTCCTCTCCCAGGCTACGGCCAAGGGCGACTCAGCGTTTTGGACGAGCCCGTAACTGTGGCGGCGGCCGTCCAGCAAATGAAATCGCATCTGGGTTTGAATCACCTTCGACTGGCCCTCGGTGCCCAGCAAACTTTAGGTGAGTGAGAAGGCTAAACAAACATCCATGTCTTCCTTTTTGTTACCGGATTACTAACTTGGATGCGTCCCAAATGGCACACTATTCCCTATATAGTGCCCTGATCAAAAGTAGCTATAAAGTAGTGACAGGAGGATACCAGTATCGCGATGTGTTTTTCTTTAGGAAAACAGCCCTAATGTTGGAAACAAACTTAATTTTGTTGTCATCCAGAGTCACATTTATTTATTTTTCAAGATATAGCAGGCAATATTTTACATACAGCAGGTTTTTAAAGGACCAAAGTGTTTGCTCTTCTTCGTGTTTTCATTTTTGCCATGGAAAAAATATTGCGATACTGGTATCGTCCCGGCCTTACTATAAAAAGAATAGGGTGCCGTTTGGGATGCACACCATGTCTTTTAAATATACTGAACAAAAATATAATTGCAACATGTAACATTTTCAAAGATTTTACTGAATTACAGTTCATAGAATGAAATCAGCCAATTGAAATAAATAAATTAGTCCCTAATCTATGGATTTCTTCGTGACTAGGCAGGAGGGCATAGGCCCACCCACTTTGCAACCAGGCCCACCCACTGGGGAGCCAGGCCTAGCCAATCAGAATGAGTTTTTCCCCCACAAAAGGGCTTTATTACAGGTTGGGCGGTTGTGAGGCCAGTTGGATGTACTGACAAATTCTCTAAAACAACGTTGAAGGTGGCTTATGGTAGAGAAATTAACTATCTGGCATCAGCTCTCTTGGACATAACTGCAGTCAGCATGCATATTCCACACTCCTTCAAAACTTGAGACATCTGTGGCATTGTTGTGTGACAATATTTTAGTGGCCTTCCATTGTCCCCAGCACAAAGTGCACCTGTGTAATGATCATGCTGTTTAATCAGCTTCTTGAGATGCCACACCTGTCAGGTGGGTGGATTATCTTGGCAAAGGAGAAATGCTCACTAACAGCGACGTAAACGGGGCGGCAGGGTAGCCTAGTGGTTAGAGCTGACAAGGTACAAATCTGTCGTTCTGCCCCTGAACAGGCAGTTAACCCACTGTTCCTAGGCCGTCATTGAAAATAAGAATTTGTTCTTAACTGACTTGCCTAATAAAATAAAAGGTACAAAAAAATTTGGAGGAGTGAAATCGGCTTTTTGTGCATACAGACATTTTCTGGGATCTTTTTAGGCTCATGAATCATGGGACCAACACTTCACATGTTGGGTTTATATTTTTGTTTAGTGTATATATATTCGCTCCAATAAGTGTATTAGGCTGACAGCTAGTGAAGGGCTAAGAGGATAATGTAATTTTATGTGATTGTTCCTTTTAGAGTCCACTGTAAACACTGTGGCAGTGTGTGCTGGGTCCGGAGGCTCAGTATTGAATGGAGTGAAAGCAGACCTCTACATCACAGGTACATTCGCTATAAATGCCAGCTGCTAGAATCAAAACAAATACTGTCAAGAATACTGAACAATTTCTTTTGCATATACAGTGCCTTCGGGAAGTATTCAGGCCCCTTGACTTTTTCCACATTTTGTTATGTTAGCCTTATTTTAAAATTGCTGAGGATCTTTAAAAAACAAATCGACACACAACACCACAAAGCAAACACAGTATTTGAGAATTTTTTGGAAATGTATTAAAAATGAAAACGGATACCTTATTTACATAAGTATTCAGACACTTTGCTATGAGACTCGAAATTGAGCTCAGCTGCATCCTGTTTCCATTGATCATTCTTGAGATGTTTCTACAACTTGATTGGAGTCCACTTGTGGTAAATTCAATTGATTGGACAGGATTTGGAGAGGCACACACCTCTCTACAGTACCAGTCAAAAGTTTGGACACACCTACTCATTCAAGGGTTTACTTTATTTTTTACAATTTTCTACATTGTAGAATAAGTGAATACATCAAAACTGAAATAACGCATATGGAATCATGTATAAAGGTTAAAAAAAATGTAGTAACCAAAAAAGTGTTAAATCAAAATATATTTGAGATTCTTCAAAGTAGCCACCCTTTGCCTTGATGACAGCTTTGCACACTCTTGGCATTCTCTCAACCAGCTTCACCTGGAATGCTTTTCCAACAGTCTTGAAGGAGTTCCCACATATGCTGAGCACTTGTTGGCTGCTTTTTTCCCCTCTGCTGTCCAAACCATCTCAATTGGGTTGAGGTCGGGTGATTGTGGAGGCCAAGTCAAAAGATGCAGCACTCCATCACTTTCCTTCTTGGTCAAATAGCCCTTACACAGCTTGGAGGTGTGCTGGGTCATTGTCCTGTTGAAAAACAAATGTCCCACTAAGCCCAAACCAGATGGGATGGCGTATCGCTGCAGAATGCTGTGGTAGCCATGCTGGTTAAGTGTGCCTTGAATTCTAAATAAATCAGTGTCACCAGCAAAGCATCCACACACCACCTCTTCCATGCTTTTGGATCGAGACTTGGTGCTCGCCGTGTGGTAGCAGAGAGAACAGTATGACTAGGGTGCCTGGAGTCTGACAATTTTTAGGGCCTTCCTCTGACAGAGCCTGGTATAGAGGTCCTGGATGGCAGGAAGCTTGGACCCAGTGATGTACACATGCAGAGATCATCCGTTCACCTACTCTGCATCTCACAAAGACGGTGATTGGAACCAGAAATCTCAAATTTGGACTCCGACCAAAGAACAGATTTTCACCGGTTTAATGTCCATTGCTCATGTTTCTTGCCCCAAGCAAGTCTCTTATTATTGGTGTCCTTTAGTAGTAGTTTCTTTGCAGCAATTCAACCATGAAAGCCTGATTCACGCAGTCTCCTCTGAACAGTTGATGCTGAGATGTGTCTGTTACTTTTATTTGTGTTGCAATTTGAGGCTGGCAACTCTATTGAACTTATCCTCTGCAGCAGAGGTAACACTGGGTCTCCCTTTCCTGTGGCGGTCCTCATGAGAGCCAGTTTCATCATAGCGCTTGATGGTTTTTGTGACTGCGTTTTGAAGAAACTTTCAAAGTTCTTGAAATTTTTCGCAATGACTGACCTTCATGTCTTAAAGTAATGGACTGCCGTTTCTCTTTGCTTATTTGAGCTGTTCTTGACATAATATGGACTTTGGTCTTTTACCAAATAAAGCCATATTCTGTATACCACCTCTACCTTGTCACAACACAACTGTTTGGCTCAAACGCATTAAGAAGGAAAGAAATTCCACAAATTAATTAAAATGCATTCCACGTGACTACCTCATGAAGCTGGTTGGGAGAATGCCAAGAGTGTGCAAAGCTGTCAAGGCAAAGGGTGGCTACTTTGAAGAATCTCAAATATAAAATATATTTGAATTTGTTTAACACTCTTATTTGGTTACTACATGATTCCATATGTGTTATTTCATAGTTTATGTCTTCACTATTATTCTACAATGTAGAAAATAACACAAAGAAAACCATTGAGTAGGTGTGTTCAAACTTTTGATTGGTACTTTATATAAGGTCCCACAGTTGACAGTGCATGTCAGCAAAAACCAAGCCATGAGGTGGAAAGAATTTTTCGTAGAGCTCCAAGACAGGATTGTGTTGAGGCACAGATCTGTGGAAGGGTACCCCAAAATGTCTGCATTATTGAAGGTCCCCAAAAACACAGTGGCTGCCATCATTCTTAAATGGAAGAAATTCTGAACCACCAAGACTCGTCTTAGAGCTAGCCGCCAGACCAAATTGAGCAATTGGGGGAGAAGGGTCTTGGTCAGGGAGGTGACCAAGAACCCAATGGTAACTGACAGAGCTCCAGAGTTCCTCTGTGGAGAGGGGAGAACCTTCCAGAAAGACAACCATCTCTGCAGCACCACCAATCAGGCCTTTATGGTAGAGTGGCCAGACGGAAGCCACTCCTCAGTAAAAGGTACATGACAGCCCACTTGGAGTTTTTCAAAAGGCACCTAAAGGACTCTGACCATGAGAAACAAGATGCTCTGGTCTGATGAAACCAAGATTGAACCATTTGGCCTGAATGCCAAGCGTCACTTCTGGAGAGAACCTGGCACCATCGCTTGGGTGAAGCATGGTGGTGGCAGCATCATGCATGTCTCAATTGTCTCAAGGCTTAAAAAGCTTTTAACCTGTCTCCTCCCCTTCATCTACACTGATTTGAAGTGGATTTAACAGGTGACATCAAAAAGGGATCATAGCTTTCACCTGATCAGTCTGTCATGGAAAGAGCAGTTTTGTACACTCAGTGTACATGCATGCATACTTACACACACACACACACACACTTTCACTTGACTTGACTCATGTTTAAATGTCCAGACATTGACCTCATCTCTCTCCCAGGTGAGATGTCCCATCACGAGGTCCTGGACTCCGTCGCTGCGGGTGCCAGCGTGATCCTCAGTGACCATAGCAACAGCGAGCGGGGTTTCCTTGCGGTGTTCAAGAAGAGGCTGGCGGTGCATCTATCAAACTCCGTTACCGTGGCGCTGTCACGGGCTGACAGGGACCCCCTAGAGGTGGTCTGAGATGCTTACAGTTTTCCCAAACTGGCGGCCCACGGGCCGAATCTATTCCGCAGGTGGTTTTCTGAGCAAATAATTAATAAATTCATATTTGGACATAAGGCTGTAAAAACACCAGGAAATTAACTCCATGTGATTTTAATTTTGGAAATCTGTTCCCAAGTATTCCCACGCATAATAGAGATGTGATCGTATACTAATCTAAGCAAGGTTTGAAATTATTGTTTAAGTCAAATATATGTTTGGGCTTCTTCCTGTCTATTTGCAATTATGTTCCGACCAATAGGACTGTGTTTGAATCTAGTTGATGATCTCTGCGTTAAAGTATTTAATAAATAATGCAATAATAAGGAAATACAGGACTAATGTATACAACTGATTAAGGTAATTCTTTGGGTGATATTCTAAGTATGCATCTACATCAGTGGTCACCACAGCATTCCTAGTCAATCACCAAACATTAATGTAAAAAAAAAAAATATATCCTTGCATTCCTATTTTTTTAAATTCCTTCTGCACTGTTGGCGGTAGGTGCACTTGATTCAGAAGTCCTAGCGCCCGGAAAGGTAGTGTTCCCATTTTGAACTACTTCATGTGTCTGAAGGTAGATCTCCGCCTACCCGGCAGGCCCAGAGAGCAAATCAAGTGCACCTATAGGCCTACCGCTGTCCAATCAGCTCAGATCACTGTCTGCAGTTTCCTCGTCATAGACTGGAAAAAGCAGCCTCGAACGCACAGAAAAGTTGATACTGAGATTTCAAAACTTTTAAACCATGACTAGAGAGACACAAACAGCAGCTCTGCTGTATTCATTGAATGTGTAAGTTCATGTTTAAGTTGTTATTCAGCACTGTCAACACTTTATAATCCATAAAATGCGCATTCTCCCTACTTCCACATGCTGCAATTATAAGTGTTCTGATAAGCTTGCATTATTATTAGCATCTTTAATAGAGGAATATCAATTTCTCTGGTCAACATGAATTGGTGCATGAGGCAGGAATAATAATTCTCGGCAGAGGGACGGTGAGCCGGGTGAGAGGCAACCTCACCGCTGCTCCCTTGCTCCCCTCAGACTGACCAACAGATGCAGGCCATCAGTGAAGTAAAAAAAAAAAAAGTGAATTATGTTGACTTAGCTGTGCCTCACAAGTAATACAACTTTTCCATTACCAGTGTGATCATATACCAAAAAAGTTATTTCAAAATGGTCTGAGAAGAACAACATTGGCAGTGCAATTCAAGCATAGCCAATATGCAGTGATCATGTATTGGGCTTAAAGCCTACTGCACAAACCTCATTGCTACAGAACTGTTTTTAATTGGTTAATGTGACATAGGCTTACGTTTTAAGCAGGGGCGGCACATTTTTTTTAGAAGTGGAGGGGGCCATAACCTGGTGGGGGGCCTAGGGGTCCTCCCCCAAACACGTTTGGCCATCTAAAGCTCATTTCCTGCAGTTTTACACAATCCAACATGCCGTCTACATTTAGAACAAAAAGTAAACATAAATGCCCACAGTCATCAAGCTAGGTGAGATATCATTATTAAATATGTTTAAGTGCTTAATAAGACTGAACTTGATCAAAGGTAATTCAATAAATATTGTTGCACCTTTAACCAATAGCCTAACAAATGTGAGTTGTTTCAGGTGTCACTACCTCATAGGAGGGACATTTGAGCGTAAACTTTTTTAAATGTTTATAAACTTTTGTTTTTTTGGCAGAAATGCCTTCTGGAACATGAACTTTCATGCCATCTGTATACAAATAAAATTAAATTATGAGCCTAGTTGGTTTAGCCATAGAAAGACCTTCCCGTTAGCCATGATTGGCTGAGATAATGAGTGGGCTGGACATGGAGAGATGAGTTTGGATTGGTCTGCCATGTAGCACACGTCTGTCTATTTGAACTAGTCAGTATGTGTAGGTAATTCTAACGCTGCTCTAAAAAAAAAAAAAAAAAAAAAAAGATTATAGCCTGAACGATAGGAAAGGAAAAAACCACAGAGCGAGTGAACGCGCATGTCATTCTATTGAGTTCCGGGGTCCACGTCTAAATACTTCTTCTATTGGCTTCTAATTCAACCTAAGGTCATGAAACCCTGTCTAAAGACTGTTGACATCCAGTGGAAGCCATAGGTACTGCAGTCTGTGTCCTAGATAACGTTGAATACAATAGGCAGCCAGGAGAAAAAGGTAAACAAAAAAAAAACTGCAAATCCGGATGAATTTTCCTTGGGTTTTCGCCTGCTATATCAGTTCTGTTATACTCAGACATTATTTTAACGGTTTTAGAAACTTGAGTGTTTTCTATCCAATAGTATTAATTATGTGCATATCCTAGTTTCTGGGCCTGAGTGGCAGGCATTTTACTTTGGGCACGTCAGACTCTCCAAAACCAACACCACTGCTGCTGATCCCTAAGTAGTTAATAATAAAAGCATTTCATGAATAATTGCAGTCACGGTCACTTTTGATAATGGTGTTTTCCTGCTAATGGAACATTCAGGCTTATAGCCTACTACCATGTGCACATTGCTGCGCTTATAATGTGAAGAAATAGCCCAATATTTTATCACATTTTAAGCTACACGTTCTGATTTGTTGCATCAGCCTCATTGTGTAAAAATGTTTTTGGGATGCTAGTGGTTGTATTAATTTGGGATCTATCGCATCCCACAACTATCCCAGACTGTTTGGAATATTTATTTCTCGCACAGAATAGGTCAACTTTTGTACTATGGGGATAGTAGATTGACATAGGCTCGTGCTTTGCTGTTCGTTAGGCCTACTCATCTTGTTGGCTGACGAAAAGTAAATGTGGACAGTTCTTCCAATATCTTCAATATGCACTTTGTAATTGGATAAGGATGTGCGCAGTTGTGTCCCTGAAGTGTCTCTTCACTTGTAGCCTGTGAGAAAGACCCAATCACGTGATGGAGAGCCATGTGAGTGAGGTGCTACCGAGCACGCAACACTCAGGGAGAATTAACAACAGCCTTGGGCTGCAAAAGGCATGGATTTTTTTTTAGGTGCATTACGGCCACAAAGGGAATGCCGCCGAGAAATTTGAGGCATTATCAAGTGCTTGTCAAATTGTGAATGAGAGACTGATGAAGTGTGTACAGCCTGCGCAAAAAAACAAAGCAGCGCTCATGCCTTTCAAGCGACTTTTTTCAAAATCATCAGTCGCATCATTCAGTCTTATAATGTATTAATCAAAACACATAGCTCAACGTTTGTAGAACTAAAGTTACATTAATAACTCTAAATTCAGCATATAGGAGTACCTACAGTTGAAGTCGGAAGTTTACATACACTTAGGTTGAAGTCATTAAAACTCGTTTTTCAACTACTCCACAAATTTCTTGTTAACAAACTATAGTTTTGGCAAGTCGGTTAGGACATCTACTTTATGCATGACACAAGTG
Organism: Hucho hucho; assembly: GCA_003317085.1. Lineage (NCBI taxonomy): Eukaryota > Metazoa > Chordata > Actinopteri > Salmoniformes > Salmonidae > Hucho > Hucho hucho. The sequence goes on from QNTS01000477.1 coordinate 195,023, forward strand.
ATTTTTCCAACAATTATTTACAGATAGATTATTTCACTTATTCACTGTATCACAATTCCAGTGGGTCATAAGTTCACTAAGTTGACTGTGCCTTTAAACAGCTTGGAAAATTCCAGAAAAATATGTAATGGCTTTAGAAGCTTCTGATAAGCTAATTGACATCATTTGAGTCAATTGGAGGTGTACCTGTGGATGTATTTCAAGACCTACCTTCAAACTCAGTGCTTGACATCATGTGAAAATCAAAATAAATCAGCCAAGACCCCCACAAGTAATTGTAGACCTCCACAAGTCTGGTTCATCCTTGGGAGCAATTTACAAACGCCTGAAGGTACCACGCTCATCTGTACAAACAATAGTACGCAAGTATAAACACCATGGGACCACGCAGCCGTCATACCGCTCAGGAAGAAGATGCGTTCTGTCTCCTAGAAATGAACATACTTTGGTGCGAAAAGGGCAAACCAATCCCAGAACAGCAAAGGACCTTGTGAAGATGCTGGAGGAAACAGGTACAAAAGTATTTATATCCACAGTAAAACGAGTCCTTTATCGACATAACCTGCGAGGCCCCTCAGCAAGGAAGAAGCGACTGCTCCAAAACCGCCATTAAAAAAAGCCAGACTACGGTTTGCTACTGCACATGGGGACAAAGATCAGACTTTTTGTAGAAATGTCCTCTGGTCTGATTAAACAAAAATAGAACTGTTTGGCCATAATGACCATCCTTGTTTGGAGGAAAAAGGGGGAGGCTTGCAAGCCGAAGAACACCATCCCAACCGTGAAGCACGGGGGTGGCAGCATTTATTTTTATTTTTTTTATTTCACCTTTATTTAACCAGGTGGGGAAGTTGAGAACAAGTTCTCATTTACAACTGCGACCTGGCCAAGATAAAGCAAAGCAGTTCCAACACATACAACAACACATAGTTACACATTGGAGTAAACAAACACACAGTCAATAATACAGTAGAAAAAAAACAAATCTATATACAATGTGTGCAAATGAGGTAAGATAAGGAACGTAAAGGCAATATATAGGCCATGGTGGCGAAGTAATTACAGTATAGCAACTTAACACTGGAATGGTAAATGTGCAGTAGATGAATGTGCAAAGTAAAAATACTGGGGTGCAAAGGAGCAAGATAAATAAATGAATACGGTAAGGGATGAGGTAGTTGGTTGGGCTATGTACAGGTGCAGTGATCTGTGAGCTGCTCTGACAGCTGGTGCTTAAAACTAGTGAGGGAGATAAGTTTCTCCAGTTTCAATGATTTTTGTAGTTCGTTCCAGTCATTGGCAGCAGAGAACTGGAAGGAAAGGCAGCCAAAAGAGGAATTGGCTTTGGGGGTGACCAGTGAGATATACCTGCTGGATCGTGTGCCATGGGTGGGTGCTGCTATGGTTACCAGTGAGCTGAGATAAGGCGGGGCTTTACCTAGCAGGGACTTGTAGATGACCTGGAGCCAGTGGGTCAGGCGACGAGTATGTAGCGAGGGCCAGCCGACTAGAGTATACAGGTCGCAGTGGTGGGTGGTATAAGGGACTTTGGTGACAAAGCGGATGGCACTGTGATAGACTGCATCCAGTTTGCTGAGTAGAGTATTGGAAGCTGTTTTGTAGATGACATCGCCGAAGTCGAGGATCGGTAGGATAGTCAGTTTTACTAGTGCAAGTTTGGCAGCATGAGTGAAGGAGGCTTTGTTGCGAAATAGAAAGCCGATTCTAGATTTAATTTTGGATTGGAGATGTTTAATGTGAGTCTGGAAGGAGAGTTTACAGTCTAGCCAGACACCTAGGTATTTGTAGTTGTCCACGTATTCTAGGTCAGAGCCGTCCAGGGTAGTGATGCTAGTCGAGCGGGCGGTTGCAGGCAACGAACGGGTTGAAAAGCATGCATTTGGTTTTACTGGCGTTTAAGAGCAGTTGGAGGCCACGGAAGGAGTGTTGTATGGCATTGAAGCTCATTTGGAGGTTAGTTAACACAGTGTCCAAAGAAGGGCCATAAGTATACAGAATGGTGTCGTCTGCATAGAGGTGGATCAGAGAATCACCGGCAGCAAGAGCGACATCATTGATCTATACAGAGAAGAGAGTCGGCCCAAGAATTGAACCCTGTGGCACCCCCATAGAGACTGCCAGAGGCCCGGATAACAGGCCCTCCGATTTAACACACTGAACTCTGTCTGCAAAGTAGTTGGTGAACCAGGCGAGGCAATCATTAGAGAAACCAAGGCTGTGAGTCTGCCGATAAGGATGTGGTGATTGACAGAGTCGAAAGCCTTGGCCAGGTCAATGAATACGGCTGCACAGTAATGTCTCTTATCGATGGCGGTTACGATATCATTTAGTACCTTGAGCGTGGCTGAGGTGCACCCGTGACCAGCTCGGAAACCGGATTGCACAGCGGAGAAGGTACGGTGGGATTCGAAGTGGTCAATGATCTGTTTATTAACTAGGCTTTCGAAGACTTTAGAGAGGCAGGGCAGGATGGATATAGGTCCATAACAATTTGGGTCTAGGGTGTCACCCCCTTTGAAGAGGGGGATGACCGCGGCAGCTTTCCAATCTTTTGGGATCTCGGACGACACTAAAGAGAGGTTGAGCAGACTGGTAATAAGAGTTGCAACAATGGCGGCAGATAGTTTTAAAAAGAGAGGGTCCAGATTATCTAGTCCAGCTGATTTGTACGGGTCCAGGTTTTGCAGCTCTTTCAGAACATCTGCTATCTCGATTTGGGTGAAGGAGAAGCTGGGGAGGCTTGGACAAGTAGCTGCGGGGGGGGGGGAGCTGTTGGCCGGGGTTGGGGTAGCCAGGAGGAAAGCATGGCCAGCCGTAGAGAAATGCTTGTTGAAATTTTCGATTATCATGGTTTTATCGGTGGTGACCGTGTTACCTAGCCTCAGTGCAGTGGGCAGCTGGGAGGAGGTGCTATTGTTCTCCATGGACTTGACAGTATCCCAAAACGTTTTGGAGTTAGAGCTACACGATGCAAATTTCTGTTTGAAAAAGCTAGCCTTTGCTTTCCTGACTGATTGCGTGTATTGGTTCCTGACTTCCCTGAACAGTTGCATATTGCGGGGACTATTCGATGCAATACCAGTACGCCACAGGATGTTCTTGTGCTGGTCAAGGGCAGTCAGGTCTGGAGTGAACCAAGGGCTGTATCTGTTCTTAGTTCGACATTTTTTGAAAGGGGCATGCTTATTTAAGATGGTGAGGAAGTTGCTTTTAAAGAACGACCAGGCATCCTCGACTGACGGAATGAGGTCAATATCCTGCCAGGATACCCGGGCCAGGTCGATTAGAAAGGCCTGCTCGCAGAAGTGTTTTAGAGAGCATTTGATAGTGATAAGGGGTGGTTGTTTGACCGAAAACAGCAGAGGTGTATTTGGAGGGCAAGTTGGTCAGGATAATATCTATGAGGGTGCCAGATTTAGGATTGTACCTGGTGGGTTCCTTGATGATTTGTGTGAGATTGAGGGCATCTAGCTTAGATTGTAGGACTGCCGGGGTGTTAAGTATATCCCAGTTTAGGTCACCTAACAGAACGAACTCTGAAGATAGATGGGGGGCAATCAATTCACATATGGTGTCCAGGGCACAGCTGGGAGCTGAGGGGGGTCTATAGCAGGCGGCAACAGTGAGAGACTTATTTCTGGAGAGATTGATTATTAGAATTAGTTCGAACTGTTTGGGCATAGACCTGGAAAGTATGACAGAACTTTGCAGGCTCTCTCTGCAATAGATTGCAACTCCTCCCCCTTTGGCAGTTCTATCTTGGCGCAAAATGTTGTAGTTGGGTATGGAAATCTCAGACTTTTTGGTGGCCTTCCTAAGCCAGGATTCAGACACGGCAAGGACATCAGGGTAGGCGGAGTGTGCTAAAGCAGTGAGTAAAACAAACTTAGGGAGGAGGCTTCTGATGTTAACATGCATGAAACCAAGGCTTTTACGGTTACAGAAGTCAACAAATGAGAGTGCCTGGGGACACACAGGGCCTGGGTTTACCTCCACATCACCCGAGGAACAGAGGAGGAGCAGTATGAGGGTACGGCTAAAGGCTATCAGAACAGGTCGTCTAGTGCGTTGGGAACAGAAAATAAAAGGAGCAGATTTCTGGGCGTGGTAGAATAGATTCAGGGTATAATGTGCAGACGGGTATGTTGGGGTGAGAGTACAGTGGAGGTAGGCCCAGGCACCGAGTGATGATAAGAGTGGTTGCATCTCTGGAGGTGCTGGTAATACTGGGTGAGGGCACCGCATGTGGGGGAGGTGGGACAAAGGAGGAATCTGAGGCATGTAGAGTGGGCCTAGGGGCTCCACTGTAAACTAAAACAATGATAACTATCCTAAACAACAGTAAACAGGGCATATTGACATTTGAAAGAGACATAAAGCGAGGCATAAAGCAAACACAGGTGTTGATTGGGAGAGCTAGCTAGGACAACAACGGGTAAGACCACAACAGCTAGTCAGCTAAGACAACAACAACAGGTAAACTGGCGATGAATGGGCAAAGAGGGTTGGTTAGCTACACACAGGGCCTGAGTACGCGGCTGGGGCCGACAGATAAAAAAAATAAACAAAAAAATAAACAGAATGGAGTACCGTGATTAATGAATAGTCCTGCAGGCATCAGCTATGTAGCCGAGTGATCATAGGGTCCAGTGAACAGCAATAGATGGGACAGGGAAGCCGCGAGGTAGTCGTTACTACGCCGGCATGCAAGAGACACGGTGTTTAAAGTTAAGAGTTAGCAGGCCAAGGTTGGTAGAACCGTCTGCTCCGACGTCTGACGGAGGCCGGTTGCAGGCACAGCGGATGGAGTAATCGTCGGCAGACCAGTCGAGGTGGTACGACGGGGCGTCGTGTCGAGAAGGATCCAAGCCAGATGTCGAGAGGTATTGTTGTTGCTAGCCGGGAGGTGCGCCTGGCTCGCGGCTAACTGGAGCTAGCTTTGTGGCAGGGGCGTTAGCCACTATAGCCACTCGGTAGCAGCGATGAAACCAGGGCCGAGAGCTCACGGCAAGGAACCGGTGGAGTAGTGGGTTCTAGCCGTGTTTGGGAGGAGGCCGGGAGGCGGGCCTGGCTCAGGGCTGGGTCACTCAGTGGCAGCTAGCTAGCTGTGGAGATCAGGTGTAGTGGTCCAGGGTTTACGGCAGAGATCCGGCGTTGTAGTGGAGAAACAGTCCGATGGTGGCAGGCTGACGAGTATTATCCGGGCTAAAAAAGGGCTGGTGTCTGTGCAGTAGGTAAAGGCCGCTAGCAGTGGCTAACTGACTGAATAGCTAGTAGCTGGTTAGCTCGCTAGCTTCTGATGGAAGTCTAAAAAGGTCTAAAAAAAATAGCGGTTCCGTAACACATTGGGTGAGGTTACCGGAAGGTATATTTAATATAAAAAATAGAAAAGAGATTGAAAATAAATTTGAAATACAATGAGGGAAAAAAGTATTTGATCCCCTGCTGATTTTGTACGTTTGCCCACTGACAAAGAAATGATCAGTCTATAATTTATTTGAACAGTGAGAGACAAAATAACAACAAAAAAATCCAGAAAAACGCATGTGTAAAATTTTATAAATTGATTTGCATTTTAATGAGGGAAATAAGTATTTGACCCCTCTGCAAAACATGACTTGGTGGCAAAACCCTTGTTGGCAATCACAGAGGTCAGACGTTTCTTGTAGTTGGCCACCAGGTTTGCACACATCTCAGGAGGGATTTTGTCCCACTCCTCTTTGCAGATCTTCTCCAAGTCATTAAGGTTTCGAAGGCTGACGTTTGGCAACTCGGGTTTTGCCACCAAGTCATGTTCAAATAAATCTACCATTAAAATTATAGACTGATCATTTCTTTGTCAGTGGGCAAACGTACAAAATCAGCAGGGGATCAAATACTTTTTTCCCTCACTGTATATACAAAAAAGATGAAAAATACAAAAGTACTCGAGGGGACGAACAAAAACACGTCTGCTATGCAATCTTGGATATGAGAAGAGAGAGATGAGAGAGGGGGTAGGAGAGAAGAGAGGAGACAGCCGGCATCATGTTGTGGGGGTGCTTTGCTACAGGAGGGACTGGTGCACTTCACAAAATAGATGGCAACATGAGGAAGGAAATTATGTGTATATATTGAAGCAACATCTCAAGACATCAGTCAGGAGGTTAAAGCTTGGTCGCAAATGGGTCTTCCAAATGGACAATGACCCCAAGCATACTACAAAAGTTGTGGCAAAATAGCTTAAGGACAACACAGTCAAGGTATTGGAATGGCCATCACAAAGCCCTGACCTCAATCCTATAGAAAATTTGTGGGCAGAACTGAAAAAGCGTGTGCGAGCAAGGAGGCCTACAAACATGACTCAGTTACACCAGGTCTGTCAGGAGGAATGGGCCAAAATTCACCCAACTTATTGTGGGAAGCTTGTTTGACCCAAGTTAAACAATGTAAGGCAATGCTACCAATTACTAGTTGAGTGTATGTAAACTTCTGACCCACTGGGAATGTGATGACAGAAATAAAAGCTGAAATAAATCATTCTACTATTATTCTGACATTTCACATTTTAAAATAATGTGGTGATCCTAACTGACCTAAGACAGGGAATTTTTACTAGGATTAAATGTCAGGAATTGTGAAAAACTGAGTTTAAATATATTTGGCTAAGGTGTATGTAAACTTCCGACTTCAACTGTATTTCTTTCTTTACCGTTCAACACAGAATATCCGCACAGAATATCCGTTTTATTCAGCTTTGTTCAATTGTATTCTTCATTAAAGTAATGTCACGGAATTCTAAGCAAAACCTTGTCTGCTAAATGAACTAGTGTAGCCCACAGCCATATGGCATAGCCAGATCAGGACCTAACTCATAGTATGCTATTCTGTTCTTCTGAAATAGACTACATTTTCTTCATATCATGTTTCTTTTGACCTTTCTAAAATAAATGGATTTATTGTGAAGATGTAGGCTATATTACATGTATTTATTAGACTTTTTAAAATGTAGATCTTCTCATCGTCTGCATCTGTGGCTTGTGTGAAAGCCAGGAGATGCTAAATGTGTTTATGTTAATTAACAGACAATTACCTTGAGACCGACAGTTATTTGTTTGACAATCATCGGCTGATGAAATTTAGTGACCGCCACAGCCCTACTCTTGACCCACTGGCTGTCCCTACGTTACAGTATGGTATTCACTCGCCTATGCAAAACTCATAGAAAAATTAATGAATAGAATGTCAATGATGGCATAATGGATGGATTGGATGCCATTTTGAGTGTAACCATGCCGGAAAGTAAAAGCAGGAAGTGTACCCTTCAATCTGTGCTGTGATTTGTCTATTTTTGTCTATTCAATCTGTGCTGTGATTTGTCTTTAATTATTTCATTAACCCCTCTAAATTGTGATGTTTTACAAAATGTTAAACTTTCTAATCGTATGTTATCCACAGATTGTGAGCTAAAGATGAAAACCTTTCCTACGAGTATTATATTATTTATTGACTGACTATGGCGTTACAAATCGCCCAACACTGCTATTTGTAAGGTAATTTTAAGTGTATGTTGTGATTTTTTAACCATTCCTGAACCTGTGACCAGAAACAAGCTACATAGGGGCAATACCAGAATAAATGTTTTATTGATTCTGTCTCTTCGCAGCAAAATCTGCAGAGCTGAGATAGTTGTGTGGCCCATATATATAGCATTCTGTTGGTGGCAAGAATTTTACATCATAATTTAAATAGAAAAACTAAGTGTTGAATCAAGTGTAGTTTTTTGTACCAGTTCATAAACCATGGAATTGGTACATCGAAAATCTCCTCCCATTTATTTTGCAACCTCTATGGCGCAGCTGTCAACATTTTTGTCCTCAGATGAAACTGGTATATTTTTCTATTTATGCCAGTTCCTTTTAGCCAATTGGTATCTTTTAATATATGGCAGGCAAACAAGTTCCCTACCTTCTCCCTTTTCCACTTGCCTCCTCCATTTTTGTGGTAGTGCTGCAATCGGTTGGTTGTAAATTTGGATTGAGCAGATATTCCCATATATTTTTGATAACGGCATGTGACATAACTCCTCCGTTTCTATTCATAATATCATTAATAAATATAATACAATAAAATAAATCCATAAAGAATGTTTTGTTATTAATCAGTATATTAACCATAACATTTGTTGCAATACATGTTCTATCTTTTCTGGAGGATAAAACTGAAATTGTAACCAGCTTTGTATGGCTTGTTTAAGAAAGGGGGCCGCAGGTAGCCTAGTGGTTAGAGCGTTGGACTTGTAACCGAAAGATCGAATCCCCGAGCTGACAAGGTAAAAATCTGTCGTTCTGCCCCTGAACAAGGCAGTTGAACTGTTGGCAGTTGGCCCCTGAGATGTGTGCAAACCTGGTGGCCAACTACAAGAAACGTCTGACCTCTGTGATTGCCAACAAGGGTTTTGCCACCAAGTACTAAGTCATGTTTTGCAGAGGGGTCAAATAATTATTTCCCTCATTAAAATGCAAATCAATTTATAACTTTTTTCACATGCATTTTTCTGGATTTTTTTGTTGTTATTCTGTCTCTCACTGTTCAAATAAACCTACCATTAAAATTATAGACTGATCATTTCTTTGTCAGTGGGCAAACGTACAAAATCAGCAGGGGATCAAATACTTTTTTCCCCTACTGTAGCATTTCAATGGCCATAATAAATAGATATAGAGACAACGGACAGCCTTGTTTTACTCCTCTTAAAAGCTCAATATTTTCTGAGAAGTAACAATTATTTACTATTTTACATCTGGGGATGCTGTACATAACTTTAACCCATTGTATAAGAGATTCACCAAAATTAAAGTAATCCAGGCATTTATATATAAATTCTAGTCGTGCTTTATCAAATGCCTTTTCGAAATATGCTATGAAGACCAGGCCTGGTATCTTCGATGTTTCATAATGCCCAATTTTCAAGTAATTGTCGTATATTATCTCCAATAATCGTCCATGTAAAAAAACCTGTCTGATCAGGATGAACAATATCTGGTATAACCTTTTTTATTCTATGCTCTATGCATTTTGCCAGGATTTTTGCATCACAACATTGAAGTGTTAGAGGCCTCCAGTTTTTTAAAATGGACTGGATCTTTATACTTACCACCTGGGTCCTGTTTAAGTAGTAATGAAATCAGACCTTCTTGTTGAGTACCTGAAAGTCTACCATTTGAATAAGAGTAATTAAAACATGCTAATAATGGATCTTTGAGTGCATCAAAAAAGGTCTGATATACCTCTACTGGTATACCGTCAAGCCCTAGTGTTTTTCCAGACTGAAAAATATTTTATTGCCTCAAAAAGTTCCTCTTCTGTAAGTTGGCCTTCACACAGGTCTTTCTGTAAATGTGTTAATTTTACATTATTATTAGGAAAGAAATCCTTACAGTTAACATCATTTAATGGAAACTGAAAAGAAAACAAATGCTTGAAATATTTTGCTTCCTCTTTCAAAATATAATTTGGTGAATCATGGATAAATTCTTTTTGGTAGAATTTCTATGTTGAAGATAAAAGAAAAATGTTGTGCATTTTTCACAATTTTCCATCCAATTCACTTTATTTTTGTAATACATTACACTTGATCGTTCTTGAATAAGTACCTCCAATTCTTTGTGTTTTTCCTCTAACCTATTTTGTGCCTCTATAGTACAGTTCCCATTACCATCTACCTGCGCTGTTACTTCCTCTATTTCCTTTATTAGTCTAATCTCTTTTGACCTAAACTGCCTTTGTTTTAATGATGAGTATTGTATTGAATGGCCTCTAAAAGTACATTTGAAAGTGTCCCGTACAATAAGGGGATCTGCTGTACCTATGTTGTACAAAAAAAGTCAATTATGAATTATTTTGTCTTAGTTATGAACAAATTGTCATCAATAGGCTTTGATTAAATGTCCCAAATCCCCGTCCACGTGGATATTCTGTAAGAGTTATATGGAAGCCAATTAGATGGTGGTCCGATCGCATTCGGTCTCCTATTAATACTTTTTTAAACTTTTGATGCCAGCAAGGAGGAGACTGAAGGGCATTCTTGAGCATGCATTATTTCCCTCTAACGCACACTATATCAGCACGGTAGAATTCAATGGCTATAGTTCATTCTTACATGTTCTATATTAAAGCTGCATTTGAAAGCGAAAGTCGAATTGAAAACATTATTCGCACTGTTGAATTCGATTTTCATAATAGCAAGCTAGGACTGATGGTTTGGTTACCAAGGCAACTACTGTATCTATCTAGTAAACGTGCTAGCTACTTCAGTGGATGTTTAACATAGAAATAAAATGAATAGAAAGGGTGTTTCCAGTCAAGTAATTATGTCATAATGGGTGGACTGACCAGTGGCGACCCATCGTTCAGAGCCCTAAAAATGTGGGGTGGGCTTGACTGTTTTGCATGTTATTTTGGCATTAATACGTGTCAAATATCAGTTTGCAAACAGTGTAAAAAAAGATATATAATTGAGTTAATAAAGCCGCATACAAACACTCTTTTTTGTTTTCTTGTTTAAGGCAGTTACAAAATGCAGGTGTTTCAGCCTAGCTCAGGGCTTTCTGTGGTGGTGGGGCAAGCAAGCAGAAAATACAGAGCGTTGCGCTGTGATTGGCTCAGTGTTCTGTCACACATGGGGACACTACGTCACTTTGATTGGATTTTCAAAATCTTAGCAGTCATCATCATGAATCAAGTCGACAATCTAATGGCAAATCCTTGTCAAATGAAGAAAAATTATAGATAAAACATATCTGTGCTCATCAGCCATTGGACATAAACATTACACAACAAGTTGGAAATCGCAAATTCAACAAATGAGTGGTTTGGAAGGAATCAGTGGCTAACTGCAAGCATTGCAAAGCAATCATTAGCCTGCTATTCAGTGGAGTGGCTGTGTGGTCCCCAATCTGGGATTAAGAGGCTCTTCTTCAAGTTTAAAATTATAAACATTCAACATTGGCCATGCTGTCAATGAAGCATGATTTGTGCCGCGCTCAACTCGGAACTGCGAAATCTGATTTTAGTGAGTTCAAGACAGCTACGACTGGGAAAATAAGTTGAAAGTTCAAAACTCTGGCCTCTTTTCTAGAGATACGATTTGAAGATCACTGACATCATCAAGATTCAACCTTTTTTTCCCCCCACCAGAGTTCCCAGTTGTCTTGAAAGCACCATAAATCCAGAGAATGACAGACTTTGATGACAATTTGCCCAAGAAGGACTGCCGCTCCACCTTCCTGTTCAAGTGAACACTGCACAACAAGGTGAGTCCAAAAATGTGTTGTATGCTGCTGCATAAATGATTAAATATGCCAGGGAGATATGTATGCTGTATATAAGAAAGTAATAATAAGTGTATGTTGTGTAGTAAGCTGTTAGTAGCCCATGTGCTACTAACCCTAATAATTTGGTCTATTTTCATTTCTTAATTTCGCCTACTGTTCTGACTTGGTTGTGCACATGTAGCCTTTAACCTGTTTTTGATAAATGTAATCATTGTCTGCTTATATGCCCCCTTTATTTATCCTACGATTCTGACTTGGTGTACAGGGAGAATACTAAGAATGTTCTGAATTCTGTCGCTGTACATTTCAAAAGTGCTTACGGACATCCTAGCTCGCTCATTAATATCTTAATCAAAATTACGGATTGCCTCTTATCCATTTTCGTCCCCTTATGCCATAGTTTGTCCATCTCAATTGTCATTAGAAACCACATTTGTTTAATCAAGTCAGCCATATCAGCTATGTATTTTTAAAAGGCAGTAAATGAGGCTGAATTAACTATTTCGCTGCCAGACAAGGCTCAGCTGATAGCCATGTGTAGAAGTGGTAAGGTGTTGGGACTCTGCTGTTGGAACAGCTTTATAAAAGCCCTAACAGTTTGTGGACACCGTTTGTCACGTTATAGTGCAATTAATGTATTGTTCAGTGTTGTGTAGTGGCTTTGCTGGCATGCATCCCATGATTTACATGCGAAAATCACCACTGGGACTGATAGACATTTTGAGTATACCCATTGCCAGAAAGAAAAAGCAGGAAGTGTACCCTTCAATCTGTTCTGTGATTTGTTGAGTCAACTGAACTGGCATTACAAAAAATACATTCCATTGCATGAGCAACATCAGTTAGCATAATTTAAATATACATTCTACTTTATCATGGCAATCCAGCAGAACATTACAAAATACCATGGAAATGATTGCATCACAATACCAGGCAGCCATTGCAAGTGTACCCATGAATTTACCAGTCAAATTGCCAGCGTTAGAGCTTCTAAGTCCAATCTATTCATTCAATTTCAATTATGTTGAACACGTTTCTACCTTCAAATGAACACATTTTAGCAGCAAATGCGTTAAATTATAGCCATGGTGGGAAAGGGAAAATCAACTCGGGGCTCTATGCATTCTCTTGAAAATAATGCAACTCCGTGGAAGGTTAGTATCATCCTCACCAATCAACTGCATTACAGTTAAACGACTGACTACCATCAATGATTTCTGTATGATAGCGAGTTTATACTAACGGGAGTTAGCAGTTGCTTCTAAATCTGAAAAGGGACAACTTCTACATGTTATGCAGTGAAAACAGCCAAATATATCCAAATCGGACTTAAGTAAGCACATTGTGGGCATGTTAAAATGCATATATCATGACAGATTTTACGAATATTCACTTTGTTAGATTACATTTGTTAAACATGCGCCAATCTGGTCAATGGAACATTATTTAACCAGGTAGGTCAGTTGAGAACAAGTTCTCATTTAAAACTGCGACCTGGCCAAGATAAAGCAAAGCAGTGCGACACAAACAACACAGAGTTACACATTGGATAAACCATCAGTCAATAACACAATAGAAAAATCTATATACAGTGTGTGCAAATGTAGTAAGATTAGGGAGGTAAGGCAATAAATAGGCCATAGAGGTGCAATAATTACAATTAAACACTGGAGTGAAAGATGTGCAGAAGGTAAATGTTGCAAGTAGAGATACTGGGGTGCAAAAAAATTAATAACAATATGGGGATGAGGAAGTTGGGTGGCCTATTTACAGATGGGCTGTGTACAGGTGCAATGATCGGTAAGCTGCTCTGACAGCTGATGCTTAAAGATATAAGACTCCAGCTTCAGTGATTTTTGCAATTCGTTCCAGTCATTGGCAGCAGAGAACTGTAAGGAAAGGCAGCCAAAGGTAGGAGTTGGCTTTGGGGATGACCAGTGAAATATACCTGCCGTGCTACGTGTGGGTGCTGCTATGGTGACCAGTGAGCTGAGATAAGGTGGGGCTTTACCTAGCAAAGACTTACAGATGACCTGGAGCCAGTGGGTTTGGCGACGAATATGAAGCGAGGGCCAGCCAACGAGAGCATACAGGTCGCAGTGGTGGGTAGTATATGGGGCTTTGGTGACAAAACGGATGGCACTGTGATAGACTACATCCAATTTGCTGAGTAGAGTGTTGGAGGCTATTTTGTAAATGACATCGCCGAAGGATCAGTAGGATAGTCAGTTTTACAAGGGTATGTTTGGCAGCATGAGTGAAGGAGGCTTTTTTTTGCGAAATAGGAAGCCGATTCTAGATTTTAATTTTGGATTGGAGATGTTTGATGTGAGTCTGGAAGGAGAGTTTACTGTCTAACCAGACACCTAGGTATTTGTAGTTGTCCACATATTGTAAGTCAGAACCGTCCAGAGTAGTGATGCTAGATGGGTGGGCGGGTGCAGGAAGCAATCGGTTGAAGAGCATGCATTTAGCTTTACTTGCATTTAAGAGCAGTTGGAGGCCACGGAAGGAGTGTTGTATGGCAGTGAAGCTCGTCTAGAGGTTTGTTAACACAGTGTCCAAAGAAGGGACAGAAGTATACAGAATGGTGTCGTCTGCGTAGAGGTGGATCAGAGAATCACCAGCAGCAAGAGCGACATCATTGATGTATACAGAGAAAAGAGTAGGCCCGAGAATTGAACCCTGTGGCACCCCCATAGAGACTGCCAGAGGTCTGGACAACAGGCCCACAGATTTGACACACTGAACTCTATCTGAGAAGTAGTTGATGAACCAGGCGAGGCAGTCATTTGAGAAACCATAGCTGTTGAGTCTGCTGATAAGAATGTGGTGATTGAGTCGAAAGCTTTGGCCAGGTTGATAAAGACTGCTGCACAGTATTGTCTTTTATCGATAGCGGTTATGATATCGTTTAGGACCTTGAGCGTGGCTGAGGTGCACCCATGACCAGCTCGGAAACCAGATTACATAGCTGAGAAGGTACGGTGGGATTCGAATTGGTCGGTGATCTGTTTGTTAAGTTGGCTTTCGAAGACTTTAGAAAGGCAGGGTAGGATAGATATAGGTCTGTAACAGTTTGGGTCTAGAGTGTCTCCCCAGTGAAGAGGGGGGTGACCGCGGCAGCTTTCCAATCTTTAGGGATCTCAGAGGTTTCGAAAGAGAGGTTGAACAGGCTAGTAATAGGGGTTGTAACAATTGCGGCAGAACATTTTTGAAAGAGAGGGTCCAGATTGTCTAGCCCAGCTCTTTCAGAACATCAACTATCTGGATTTGGGTGAAGGACAAATGGGGGATGCTTGGGCAAGTTGCTGTGGGGGGTGCAGAGCTGCTGACCGGGGTAGGGGTAGCCAGGTGGAAAGGATGGCCATCCGTAGAAAAATGCTTATTGAAATTCTCGATTATCGTAGATTTATCGGTGGTGACAGTGTTTCCTAGCGTCAGTGCATTGGGCAGCTGGGAGTACGTGCTCTTATTCTCCATGGACTTTACAGTGTCCCAGAACTTCTTGTAGTTTGTGCTACAGGATGCAAATTTGTGTTTGAAAAAGATTTGCTTTCCTAACTGCATGTATATATTGCTTCCTAACTTTCCTGAAAAGTTGCAATTCGCAGGGGCTATTTGATGCTAATGCAGTACGCCATAGGATGTTTTTGTGCTGGTCAAGGGCAGTCAAGTCTGGAGTGAACCAAGGGCTATATCTGTTCTTAGTTATACATTTTTTGAATGGGGTATGCTTATTTAGGATGGTGAGGAAAGAGCAACCAGGCATCCTCTACTGACGGAATGAGGTCAATATCCTTCCAGGATACCCGGGCCAGGTCGATTAGAAAGGCCTGCTCGCTGAAGTGTTTTAGGGAGCGTTTGACAGTGATGAGGAGTGGTCGTTTGACCGCGGACCCATTATGGACGCAGGCAGTGATCGCTGAGTTCCTGGTTGAAGACAGCAGAGGTGTATTTAGAGGGCAGGTTGGTCAGGCTACAGGGCCTCGGTTAACCGCTACATCACCAGAAGAACAGAGGAGGTGTAGGATAAGGGTACGGCTAAAGGCTATAAGAATTGGTTGTCTTGTGTGTTGGGGACAGAGAATAAAAAGAGCAGATTTCTGGGCGCGGTAGAATAGATTCAGGGCATAATGTACAGACAATGGTAATGGTAGGATGTGAGTACCGTGGAGGTAAACCTAGGCGTTGAGTGACGATGAGAGAGGTTGCATCTCTGGAGGCACCAGTTAAGCCAGGTGAGGTCTCCACATGTGTGTGGGATGGGACAAAAGAGCTAAGGCATTTTGAGCGGAACTGAGGGCTCTACAGTGAAATAAAACAATAAGAACTAGCCAAGACAGCAGTAGACAAGGCTTATTGACATTAGAGAGAGGCATAAAGCAATCACAGGTGTTGATCGGGAGAGCTAAGACAACAACGGGTAAATGGCGATGAAAGGGCAGAGCGGGTCAGTTAGGTACATACAGGACCTGTCGGCTGGTAAACAAAATGAGGTAACGTGTTATTGAAACAGTCCAGGGGGCATCAGCTGTGTAGCAGAGTGATCATAGGGTCAAAAGAGTGGCAATAGGTGACACAGGGTGCCGTTCGGTAGTCGCTACTACGCTAGGCGAGCAGGGGACACAGCGTTCAGAAAAGCTAGCGGGCCAGGGCTAGTAGATGGTTCTTCAGCGACATCGTAACAGAATAGCCTGTTGAGACCACATCGGGCGATCATGTCGGCAATCCAGTTATGATGGCTCGGCGGGGCTCCGTGTAGACAAAAAAGGGTCCAGGCCAATTGGCAAAAGAGGTATTGTTGCCCTAGAATTAGCTGGTATATGGGCCTAGCTCAAGGATAGCTCAAGGCTAGCTGGTGCTTGGTTCAGGACAGAGGCGTTAGCTAACAGTAGCCACTCGTTTGCAGCTAGCTAGCTGCGATGATCCGGTGTAATGATCCAGAGCTGCAGGAATCCGGGGATGTGGTAGAGAGAAGCAGTCCGACATGCTCTGGGTTGATATCGTGCTGTGCAGGCTGGCAGGTGTTGTCCGAGCTAAGGCTGGCTGGTGACCGAGAAAAAGGTGAAGACCGCTAGCCGTGGCTAACAAAGACTAGTAGCTAGTTAGCTGGCTAGCTCCTGATGGAAGTTATAAGGAATAAAAATAGCAGATCTGAATCCACATTGAGTGAGGCGGGTTGCAAGTCTCATGAGATCACCAGTCAATTGTCAGGTTTAGAGCGTCCAAGCCATTCTATGGTAAAACTTCTCCAGGTCTTCTTCATGTTCTATGGTAGTATGGCGACCACAAACGTTAGAAGTGAATGCCGCCACCTACTGTACTGGAGTTTGTAGTCACAGTTTAAAATCAAATCAAAATCAAATCAAACTTTATTTGCCCCATGCGCCGAATACATCAAGTGTAGACTTTACTGTGAAATGCTTACTTCCAAGCCCTTAACCAACAGTGCAATTCAAGGAGAAGAAAATATTTACCAAATAGGCTAAAATAAAAAGTAATAATAAAAAGTAACACAATAAGAATAACGAGGCTATATACAGGGGGCACCGGTACCGAGTCAGTGTGCAGGGGTACAGGCTAGTTGAGGTAATATGTACATGTAGGTGGGGGCGAAGTAACTATGCATAGGTAACAAACAAACAGCGAGTAGCAGCAGTGTACAAGANNGTTGTCAATGTAAATTGTCCGGTGCCGATATTTATGAATTGTTCAGCAGTCTAATGGCTTGGGGGTAGAAGCTGTTGAGGAGCCTTTTGGTCATAGACTTGGCGTTTCGGTACCGCTTTGCCGTGCGGTAGCAGAGAGAACAGTCTATAACTTGGGTGACTGGAGTTTTATGAGCTTTCCTCTGACACCGCCTATTATATAGGTCCTGGATGGCAGGTAGCTTGGCCCCAGTGATGCACTGGGCCGTTCGCACTACCCTCTGTAGCGCCTTACGGTCAGATGCTGAGCAGTTGCCATACCAGGCAGTGATGCAACCGGTCAGGATGCTCTCGATGGTGCCGCTGTTGAACTTTTTGAGGATCTGGGGACCCATGCCAAATCTTTTCAATCTCCAGAGGGGGAAAAGGTGTTGTCGTGCCCTCTTCACGACTGTCTTGGTATGTTTGGACCATGATAGTTGGTTGGTGATGTGGACACCAAGGAACTTGAGACTCTCGACCTGCTCCACTACAGCCCCGTCGATGTTAATGGGGGCCTGTTCACCCGCCTTTTCCTGTAGTCCACGATCAGCTCCTTTGTCTTGCTCACATTGAGGGAGAGGTTGTTGTCCTGGCACCTCACTCCCAGTTCTCTGACCTCCTCCCTATAGGCTCAACATTGTCGGTGATCAGGCCTTCCACTGTTGTGTCGTCAGCAACTTAATGATGGTGTTGGAGCCGTGTTTGGCCACGCAGTCGTGTGTGAACAGGGAATACAGGAAGGGAGTAAGTACACACCCCTGAGGGGCCCCAGTGTTAAGGATCAGTGTGGCAGACATGTTGTTGCCTACTCTTACCACCTGGGGGAGGACAGTCAGGAAGTCCAGGATCCAGTTGCACTGGGAGGTGTTTAGTCCCAGTTTAGTCCTTAGCTTAGTGATGAGCTTCGTAGGCACTATGGTGTTGAACGCTGAGCTGTAGTCGATGAACAGCATTCTCACATAGGTGTTCCTTTTGTCCAGGTGAGAAAGGGCAGTGTGGAGTGCGATTGAGATTGCGTCATCTGTGGATCTGTTGGGGCGGTATGCGAATTGGAGTGGGTCTAGGGTGTCCGGGAGGACGCTGTTGATGTGAGCCATGACCAGCCTTTCAAAGCACTTCATGGCTACCAACGTGAGTGCCACGGGGCAGTAATCATTTAGGCAGGTTATCTTCACTTCCTTGGGCACAGGGACTATGGTGGTCTGCCAGAAGCATGTAGGTATTACGACTCAGCCAAGGAGAGGTTGAAAATGTAATTGAAGACACTTGACAGTTGGTCCGTGTATGCTTTTAGTACACATGTCCTGGTAATCCGTCTGGCCCAGAGGCTTTGTGAATGTTGACCTGTTTAAAGGTTTTGTTCACATCGGCTACCAATAGCATTATCACACAGTCATCCAGAACAGCTGGTGCTCTAGTGCATGCTTCAGTGTTGCTTGCTTCGAAGCGAGCATAAAATGCATTTAGCTCGTCTGGTAGGCTCGCGTCTGGGTTTCCCTTTGTAGTCCATAATAATTTTCGAGCCCTGCCACATCCGACGAGCGTCAGAGCCGTTGTAGTAGGATTCAATGTTAATCCTGTAATGACGCTTTGCTTGTTTGATGGTTCGTCTGAGGGCATAGCGGGATTTCTGACAAGCGTCCGGATTAGTCTCCTGCTCCTTGAAAGCGGCAGCTCTAGCCTTTAGCTCGATGCGGATGTTGCCTGTAATCCATGGCTTCTGGTTGGGATATGTACGTACAGCCAATGTGGGGACGACGTCATCGATGCACTTATTGATTAAGCCAATGACTGAGGTGGTGTATTCCTCAATGCCATTGGATGAATCCCGGGACATATTCCAGTCTGTGCTAGCAAAACAGTCCTGTAGTGTAGCATCTGTCATCTGACCACTTCCGTATTGAACGAGTCACCTGTACTTCCTGCTTTAGTTTTAGCTTGTAAGCAGGAATCAGGAGGATAGAATTGTGGTCAGATTTGCCAAATGGAGGGCGGGGGAGAGCTTTGGTAGAGGTTCCTTGGTAAAAATGTGGTTCTAGCTTTGGTTCAGCTTCTAGCCTTATAGAGTTGGTTGAGAGCGGTCTTAGTGCCAGCTTTGCTTTGTGGTGGTAAATAGACGGCTACGAATAATACAGATGAGAACTCTCTTGGCATATAGTGTGGTTGACAGCTTATCATAAGGTACTCTACCTCAGGCGAGCAATACCTCGAGACTTCTTTAATATTAGACATCGCGCATCATCTGTTATTGACAAAAAGACACACACCCCCACCCCTCGTCTTACCAGAGGTAGCGTCTCTGTTCTGCCAGTGCATGGAAAATCCCGCCAGCTCTATATTGTCAGTTTCTTCGTTCAGCCACGTCTCGGTGAAACATAAGATGTCATAGTTTTTAATGTCCCGTTGGTAGGATAATCTTAATAGTAGGTCATCAATTTTATTTTCTAACGATTGCACGTTAGCAAGGAAAATGGAAGGCATTGGGAATTTACTCGCTCGCCTCCGGCTTCTCCGGCGTCTTTTCTTCACGCAAAAGGCGTGGATCTGGGCCTGTTCCAGTGAAAGCAGGATATCCTTCTCGTCGGACATAAGTTATTTTCGGTCATAAGAGACGGTAGCAGCAAAAAAAATTACACAATAAGTAAAAAAATAAGTTACACCGATTATTTTTTTTAAAATTGCACAATTAGTTGGGAGAATGTAAAACTTCAGCCATGTTCTTCGGCGCCATCTTATACACAGTTTTACAGACTAAATTAATACATAAACGAACATTAAGAAAAACTAATCCCTTCTACCTAATCCTGTACTTAGAAAATAAAAAATATATTTTTTGTAAATATTTTACTTTATAATTTTCCCCTAACCCTACCATCCCTCCCTTAATTGGAGTAAACTAATGGACAACAACACTTAGGATTCTACTTCCAGCTCATACATACTATATACATTTTACGGACACAGTATATTTTACAATAGTTACAATCTTTTGTTTGTTTTTAGTCCCATCCTTCAGATCCACTCAACCCCTCCCATCTATCTCTGAACACCATGCAGTTGAGTTCTATTTGCCATATTTTTTCAACTGTGCTAGGATGTTTCACAACAGTTCTGAACATTTCTATTTTCATAATATGTAGAATCTGTAAATTAAAAAAATATTTTTTTGCTAAGAGTATTATTATATTATTGATCGATTGACTATGACTTTCTAAATCACCCAGCAGTGCTATTTGCAGAGGGGGACATAACTTGACAGGGGGTCCTCCCATTTTTTGGGGCATCTAAAGCCCATTTCCTGCATTTCTACACAATCTAATATGACCCATGGCCCTTCCTGGCATCTCAATTTAGAACAAAAAGTAAGCAAAAATGCCAGTCATCAAGCTAGGTAAGAGATTATTTAATATATTTTTTGATTGATAAGACTAAACTAGATCCATGATAATTCAAATATCTATATTGTGTTGCACCTTTAACCAATAGCCTAAACAGTGAACAACTCTTACAAAAAGTACAAAGACAACTTTTGATTGTCTTAAGACATCCTCTATATCAAATTTCAGCCAGACCGCCCAGCCCAAAAAATGTAGTCATGATTGAAAAGGAAAAGGCACATAGGTTAGGCTACTATGGTGAGCAAGCATTACGCCTTTTCATTTTCAATTAATATGGATTACCCATTTGTCTCTCCCTGCAAATCCTCCTCCTAAAAGGTAAGCTATGTCCTATAGGACTATGCAAAATGTAGTAGCAAGTGTTGCTGTCATCATTATTGCTGCTTCCTGTTCAGTAGCCATACCGGCAAGATCAGGTGCTCGTGTGGTCTTAATTAAATAGTGTAGGCTATAGCCTATGTAAGCATGGGACAGTTATCTTTCCAAGGAAATGTACTTCCTAAATAGACCTATGATTAGGCTATAGTTTACTATATAGCCTAGAAATAGGCCTAAATATTGATCACCCATATTTCTCAGGCTCCTAAAAGGTAGGCTATACAAATAGCTCAAGAGAAAGTGCAAGTCTCTCCAACTCTGTTCTCGTCAAACTACATCTAGCATATTGGCTGATATAGCCCAGTAATACAATGTAAGGGCCATGTGGGAATCTCTGGTATTTTAACCT
Organism: Hucho hucho; assembly: GCA_003317085.1. NCBI lineage: Eukaryota > Metazoa > Chordata > Actinopteri > Salmoniformes > Salmonidae > Hucho > Hucho hucho. Next base: position 216,177 of record QNTS01000477.1, read on the forward strand.
ATTTCTTAAGTTATTTTTGCGCATTTGATATTGCCAATAGGGCACAAAATTGCTGGGACCATGGCTGGCAAGTGAGCTGCATCACATACGCCTAAAATAACATTGCGGGACTGCGGTTGGGTTTGGGACCAGTTCTTGCGGTAGTGGGTGGGAGTCAGATAGAATGCCAGCAGGAGCGGAGCCTGTAATGTTAAATCTGTTCATTACTGTGTCAGTGTGAAAAGTAGGGAATTAGTTAGGGAAACTGACAGATCAATAACGTTACATTGACATACTGACCAAGACAAGTCACTGAAAAAAAGTCAGAATATATATCTTCAATTGTTTCGCCAATGGTTTCATCGTTTGAGTCAGGTGTAGTTTGATTGAGGCAAAAATAATAGCTAATGTAAGCCAACTTTTGGCCAGCTCTCTCTGTTTCTGTATGATATGTTAGATAAAAAAAAATAAAGACCGGCACAAATGTCAAATTCAATAGCCATGTTCAAGAATTGTGCAAGTCCCTACATATGGGGTCCGCGGAACAGCCCAGCTAGTCCATTACCTATCAACTAGATTCTAACATAATCCGTTTCAATAGAAAGCGCAAACATAACAGCACAACATTAAGTTCTTAACAGTCAAGTCATAAAATTAAAATGCATTACATTTTCTTTTTACTTCAGTTGTCATTGTCCTCTTTTTTTGTTATACATATATTTTTTTATATAACAGAGGACATGTTAACACAGTCCCTTTTACTGAATAAGCCTGTCTGGTGGCTTACACAGCCAACCCACCCGGTAGTAAGTGTGGGCTCTGACAGGAGCTGGAGAGCTTGGTGGGGTAGAAACCTCACCCTCAGTTGGCTCATGTCTCAATGCTGCACCCCTTAGACCTGGACTGTGATTCAGCTCATTTAGGTGAGTCGCAGATCCACCTAATTGCAACGATAGAGGGAGCCACCAACATCCACCAGGTAAGAACGTGGTGCAACTCTGTCGGCACGTGCCCAGCCTCCAAAGTCCTGTGTGGTCTCCCGGCAGCGGTTTCATCCTTATCGTTTCACCCACCTCTAGCTCTGGTAGGTCTCAAGCAGTCCGGTCGTAGAAGCACTTAGCGAGCTGCTTTCTGTGGCGCAGTTTGTCCGTGATGCCAACCATGACGTAGGGCTCAAGTAGCTTCTTAGCTACGGGGATGGTAGCCTTCAGACATCTGGACAGAAGGCATTGCGCTGGGTTGCTGTCCATGTTTTCGCTGGGTGTGTTCCTCCACTGTAAGATGGCTTTCCAGGGGTCGTTGCTGTCATGCAAGGCCATGTGCAACACATTTTTTTCAAACTTTTACCGCTGACTCTGCCTTGCCATTTGCCTTTGAGAGGTCGTCACGTGGTCAAACTCCCATTTTGAGGCGAAACGCTTGAACTGTGCAGTGAATTGTGGGCCATTGTCCGTGACCTTGTCAGGCTGGCCTTTCAAACTGTGCCTTGCACCGTTTTTTGACTGTCTCTGCAGACAAGTCAGGGAGCAGTTCAATTTCCCAAAAGTCAGAGTAGTGATCAACAATGAGAACATAGTCCTTGTCGGTGGCTGAATAAATCCATGCTGACGTTTTGCCAGGCCCTTGAGGGCAGTTCGTTCGACATAATGGTTCCCTTTTGCTGATCATGAGCGTACTCGTTGCATGTGGTACAGCTGCTGACAAAGTTAAATTTCTGCTTGCATGTTTGGCCAGTATATTTTGCGTGCCTGGCGGTAGCATGCGTCACCTCCAATTTGACTGGAGTGTGCGCGGGTAAGCATCTCTGGACGTAGTGATTTGGGGAGAATGACCTTCTGACCTCTGAACAAGATGTCGTTGTGCACACTGATCTCATCTCGAAAGGTCCAGTATATTCTCACTGTAAGGGGTATCCTCTTTCAGGTACGGCCAACCTGTGAGAACCATGGACTTCAGTGACTGTAGGTGTTCGTCCTTGTCCGTGTGTTGCCTGATCGGGGCTGAGCAGTGATCTGTGACGTTTAAGTAGTCTGCCTGATTGATCTGTTGAACATCTTGTTGTTCCTGCTGTAGCAAACAGATAGCATGCCGCTGATAGGCAGTGCCTCTGCCTGTACATTGTGCTGCTGCCCTTCTCAATGTGTCGCTGATGTACATCTCTGGTCCTGGTCAGAAGCATGCTTTGAAGCCTCTTGGGCGTGTTGAGGAGAGATTTACTGCATATGGCAATGAGTGGTTTGTGGTCAGTTTCAGCGGTTACCACCTCTCGACCATATAAGTAGTGATGGAAACGCTGGCAGGAGAAGATGATGAGGCGCACTCTCAATTTGTGCATAGTTTTGTTCGGTGGGGTTGAGTGCTCGAGGCAAACGCAATGGGCCTTCATGCATAAGGCAGCATTCAAGTCCAATTTGGCTGGAGTCGCTCTGGATTGTGACAGGCTTCGTAACGTCGTAGTAGCACAACACTGGCATGGATGAAGCCAGAGATTCAATCTCCTGCACCAAGGCCTCATGTTTGGGTAGCCAGTGCCATGGTGTGTCATTGTCCAGCAGCTGGCGCAGAGGCTCACAGACTGCTGATATGTGTGGCATGAACTTTGCAAGATTGTTTGCAAAGCCAATGAGACGCTGTACCCCTTTTGCATCAGACAGGTTTGGCATGTCGAGGATCACGCTGACTTTGTCTGTGTCCGGCTTTAGGCCTTTGGCCGAGAGAATGTGACCATGGTAGTGAACGTCTCACCTTGAACTGCAGCTTTTTCAGGCCAAGGCGCAGCTCAACTGATTGGCAGTACTCCATCAGTGCCAGGAGCTTCACCTCGAGATCGCGATCAGGACATCATCAGCGATGGGTTCAATGCCCTTGAGCCCAGCCAGTAACTCGAGCTGCTTCCGTTGGTATACCTCAGGCTCCACGGAGACACCAAATGGGAGCTTGAGCCAGTGTTTCCGACCCTAGGGGGTCCAGAAGGTAGTCATGAAACTGCTTTCTTCTGCCATTTTGCATTGCAGGAATGCATCTTGGGTGTCCACCAAGGTGAAAATACTGGCCTTGGGAAGCTTGTACAGGACATCCTCCAGTGCTGGCATGATGTAGAGGGAGAGTTATAGTGCTTGGTTCAGATGTTTTGGATCGATGCAGACCCTCAGCTTCTCTGACTTTTTGACTATGACCATATTGCTGATCCAGTCAGTTGGTTCAGTCATGTGGCCATCGGCCTCATACTTGTCCAGCTGGGCCTTCACAGCCACTTTCATTGCAAGGAGCACACTGGACAGGAGTGACACTCATCCAATTCAAAGTGTAGTACCTCCCCAGGTAATAATTCAACAGGCCTGTTGAATACATCGTCATATCTGATGAGTAGTTGATCTTTGGACAGGGGTCTATGCTAGACATGATCCACAATGTGCAGGTCATTTGGTACGGTAAACTGCATCAGTCACAGGCGTTTGCATGTAGAGCCCGAGAGGAGAGGATGTTGACTGGTTTTCACAATCTCAAACTCCAGCTTGTGTTTGCGTCCCCGAATAACACATTCGGTCTCAAAGATGCCCATAGAGCTCATTAGCTCTCCTGAGTACAGCTTTAGTCTAGTATTGCTGGGTAAGACGTGTGTCAGGTGTCAGATTTATTTTGCAGTAGTTATCATTATTAGAGGGCAACAATGTTTTAATGGACTTATCAAAGAATCAGACAAAACCATATATTGATTCAATAATGTTTATTTCAGAGGTTACAACTGAAAATACTTCACTTGACACGTCTCTGCACCTGATACACTTCCAAAAGAAAATCCCTGTCACACTGCAAATGCATTCATCTTGTCACACACAATTACTCAACGCCATTAGTCTAAACACATTCACACTCGACAAAAAGCGTAGGCAATTCAGATATCACACTACAAAGTTTAAATATATAGGGAAACTGACTTGTATAAGTACAACGGTTTTCAAGCCTGTCATGTAGAGGGAAAGCTGATCAATGTTGTACAAAGGGAGAAAAGGGTAGTAGAGCTGCAATGTCAAGAGATGTAACCCAAGATAATGTTGTTTTGGAATGAAGACTGGCTGGCTGGCTCTGTTGGACCAGGTTCCGAGGGCAGCTCCTCTGGCTCAGTAGTCTCTCCTGTCCTGGTTCTGGTAGCCCCCCTTGTAGCCTCCCCTGTAGCCGCCACTGCCACCACCACCCTGGTAGCCACCACCACCACCCTGATAGCCACCACCACCACCCTGATAGCCACCACCACCCTGATAACCACCACCACCACCACCACCCTGATAACCACCACCACCCTGATAGCCACCCCTGTTCTGCCCCTGGTAGCCACCACCCCCTCTGTTTCCATCTGTGGAGACAAACAAAGATGCAGAAAGAAAGAAAATAATGATTTGAAGAGATTCAATTAGGAAAACGTGAACAGAAAAGTCACAAACTTCCAGACAAGAGCTGAAAAGACCTAGACTTAAGACATTTTGTTACATTACAGCCTTATTCTAAAATGGATTAAATCGTTTTTTTCACACTCAATCTACACACAATACCCCATAATGACAAAGCAAAAACAGGTTTTTAGACATTTTTGTAAATGTATATATAAAAAAGTATTCAAACTGTTTACTCAGTACATTGCTGGAGCACATTTGGCAGAGATTATAGCCTCGAGCCTTCTTGGGTAGGATTATAGAAATTTTTGTAAATTTATTACAAATAAAAAACAAATTACATTTACACAAGAATTCAGACCCTTTACTAAGTACTTTGTTGAAGCACCTTTGGCAGCGATTACAGCCTTGAGTCTTCTTGGGTATGACGCTACAAGCTTGGCACATCTGTATTTGGGTAGTTTCTCCCATTCTCTGCAGATCTTCTCAAGCTCTGTCAGGTTGGATGGGGTGTGCGTTGCTACATAGATTTTTTCAGGTCTCTCTAGAGATGTTTGATCGGGTTCAAATCCGGGCTCTGGCTGGGCCACTTAAGGACATTCAGAGACTTCTCCCAAATCCACTCCTGTGTTGTCTTGGCTGTGTGCTTAGGTTAGTTGTCCTGTTGGAAGGTGAACCTTCGCCCCCAGTCTGAGGTCCTGAGCGTTCTGGAGCAGGTTTCCATCAAGGATCTCTCTCTGTACTTTGCTCTGTTCATCTTTCCCTCAATCCTGATTAGTTTCCCAGTCCCTGCCGCTGAAAAATATTCCCACAGCATGATGCTGCCACAGCCATGCTTTACCGTGGGAATGGTGCCAGGTTTCCTCCAGATGTGACGCTTGGCATTCAGGCCAAAGAGTTCAATCTTGGTTGCATCACACCAGAGAATCTTGTTTTTCATGGTCTGAAAGTCCTTTAGGTGCCTTTTGAAAAACTCCAAGTGGGCTGTCATGTGCCTTTTACTGAGGAGTGGCTTCCGTCTGGCCACTACCATAATGGCCTGATTGGTGGTGCTGCAGAGATGGTTGTCCTTCTGGAAGGTTCTCCCTTCTCCACAGAGGAACTCCGGGGCTCTGACAGAGTGACCATTGGGTTCTTGGTCACCTCTCTGACCAAGGCCCTTCTCCCCCGATTGCTCAGTTTGGAGGCCACTGTGTTCTTGGACTTTCAATGCTGCAGAAATGTTTTGGTGCCTTTCCCCAGATCTGTGCCCCGACAATTCTGTCTCGGGAGCTCTACGGACAATTCTTTCGACCTCATGGCTTGGTTTTTACTCTGAAATGCACTGTCAACTGCGGGACCTTATAAACAGTGTATTTAAGTATTCAGATCCCTTGACTTTTTCCATATTTTGTTACGTTACAACCTTATTCTAAAATGGATTAAATAAATAAAAAAGTCCTCAATCTACACAAAATACCCCATAATGGGGCGGCAGGTAGCCTAGTGGTTAGAGCGTTGGACTTGTAACCGAAAGGTAAAAATCTGTTGTTCTGCCCCTGAACAAGGCAGTTAACCCATTGTTCCTAGGCCGTCATTGAAAATAACAATTTGTTCTTAACTGACTTGCCTAGTTAAATAAAGGTAAAAAAAAAATTAATAATAATAATGACAAAGTGAACAGGTTTTTAGATTTATTTTTAAATGTATTAAAAAGAATCAGATACCTTATTTACATAAATATTCAGAACCTTTGCCATTAGACTTAAAATTGATCATCCTTGAGAAGCTTCTACAATTTGATTGGAGTCCACCTGTGGTAAATTAAATTGATCGGGCATGATTTGGAAAGGCACACACACTTGACTGTATAAGGTCCAACAGCTGACAGTGCATGTCAGAGCAAAAACCAAGCCATGAGGTCGAAGGAATTGTCCGTAGAGCTCCGAGACAGGATTGTGTCGAGGCACAGATCTTGGGAAGGGTACCAAAAAAACTCTGCAGCATTGAAGGTCCCCAAGAACACAGTGGCCTCAATCATTCTTAAATGGAAGAAGTTTGGAACCGCCAAGACTTTTCCTAGAGCCGGCCACCCTGCCAAACTGAGCAATTGAGGGATGAAGAATAACCCAATGGTCACTCTGACAGAGCTCCAGAGCTCCTCTGTGGAGGTGGGAGAACCTTCCAAAAGGACAACCATCTATGCAGCACTCCACCAATCAGGCCTTTATGGTAGAGTGGCGAGACGAAAGCCACTCCTCAGCAAAAGGGAAGACAGCCAGCTTGGAGTTTGCCAAAAGTCACACCAGAGAATCTTATTTGGTCTGATGACACCAAGATTTAACTCTTTGGCCTGAATACCTAGCATCACGTCTGGAGGAAACCTGGTACCATCCCTACGGTGAAGCATGGTGGTGGCAATGTTTTTCAGCGGCAGGGACTGGGAGACTAGTCCAGGATCGAGGGCAAGATGAACAGAGCAAAGTACAGAGAGATCCTTGATATAAACCTGCTCCAGAGCACTAAGGACCTCAGACTGGGGCGAAGGTTCATACAGCCAAGACAACGCAGGAGTGGCTTCGGGACAAGTCTCTGAATGTCCTTGAGTGGCCCAACTAGAGCTCGGACCTGAACCCGATCGAACACCTCTGGAGAGACCTGAAAATAGCTGTGCAGCGACGCTCCCCATCCAACCTGACAGAGCTTGAGAGGATCTGCAGAGAATAATGGGAGAAACTCCCCAAATAGAGGTGTGCCAAGCTTCTAGCGTCATACCAAGTAGACTCAAGCCTGTAATCGCTGCCAAAGGCGCTTCAACAAAGTAGTGAGTAAAGGGTCTGAATACCTATGTAAATGTCATCAGTTGTTTTATTTGTAATAAATTGGCTAAAATGTCTATAAACCTGTTTGTTCTTCGTCATTAAGGGTTATTGTGTGTAGATTGAGGGGGAAAACTATTTGATCATTTGTAGGTTAAGGTAACAAAATGTGGAAAAAGTCAAGAGGTCTGAATACTTTTCGAATGCACTGTAGACCGGTGTGTGCCTTTCCAAATCATGTCCAATCAATTGAATTTCAAGGATCAAGGATGATAAATAAAAAACGTATTTGCAAAAATTTCTAAAAAACTGTTTTTTCTTTGTCATTATGGGGTATTGTGTGTAGTATGATGAGAGAAAAAAAACTATGTAATCAATTTTAGAATAAGGCTGTAAAAGTCAAGGTGTCTGAATACTTTTCGAATGCACTGTACTATGTGTGGGCTAATGCTAACAAGTTGTGCGAAGAACGGAAGTGAAAGACTGCGAGAGAGAATGAAGAGAATGAAATGTTGGGGAGGACGTTTTTAGAGTGGCTTAAAGGTTCAGGCATGAAGGGATGATAAGGGGGGACTGCAGGTCACAGCCCGTTGATTTAAGAAAAAACAGAAGTAAAATTCAGACATTTAGAGGATAAAGGTGGTATAAATGAATATGCACCTCGGTTGTAACTGCCTTGCCTCTGTTGGTAACCGCCTCCGTCTGAAACCAACCATAAACGGTAAGCATGTGCGAGGCCACAACTAATGTGTCCAATATATTCTAAAAATGACTTTGGTGCTCGTTTGCATTGGGTGCTTATGCGGTGGTTAGTTACGTTTTCATAATTTGCATGCGGGTTTAGGGTACTTTTCTTGATCAAACAACATTTATGTTTGAAATACCGGTTTCTTTAGACCTACCTAAACATAATCAATGCATTGTTTTTATGATGGTATATATTAAATGAAATTAGTACACTTAGAAGGATAATTCTGTTTATAGGCGTCAAATCCCATTCTATTCTACTATTAATAGTGCCCAAGGCTTGGGCATTGCGAAATGGGAAAAGAGGGGACTGCAGCTCACTGACGGTGGCTTTAAGAAGAAACAGAAGAAAAATTCAGACATTCATAAGAAAATAAAGGTGGTATAAAATGGTTCATAAGCACCTCGGTTGTAACCGCCTTGCCTCTGTTGGTAACCACCGCCGTCTGAAACCAACCGTAACCATAAACTGTAAGCATGAGCGAGGCCACAACTGATGTGTCCAATTATAATCCACAAATGACTTGTGCACTTTAATAATGTCTATACATTTGTGCTTGTTCACACTTTTTTTTTATCAAGTTAGTTGTTCAGCTATGCTTTCATCAATTGACCTTACATCTTGCATGAGGGTTTAGGTCAAATATTTCTTATAGCAAGAAGCTGTTACTGGGTTCAATTACATGTTCTTTCGATTTAATAGTTTAAGCTAGAGCAATCCTTAAATAAAATGGATTAAACATTTATTTGCGTTTTTTTTTCATAGACCACATTTTTTTTTAAACAATTGCAGTATTTACAGTACAGTAAGCCCATGAATACATTGTGTTCTTAGAAATTCTAACTTACAGTATCCCAATGTTTCTCAAGAACTGCCTAAACTGCAGCTCACGGATAGTGGCTTTAAAAATATTATAACCATTAAATGTATTTAATAAAGACAATCTTTAGAAAATAAAGCACCTCTGTTGTAACCTCCTTGCTTCTGTTGGTAGCCGCCTCTCTGACCGTCTGAAAACGTACAATGAAAACAGTTTACACACACAGCTGTGACACGTCATGTGTGCGAAAAAAACACGTTTGACTACATATAATAAAAATGTCTGTCTCTCTCTCACATACAAACTAAAATAAGACATATACACAGTCGTTATCTTAGAAGATTCAAACAAGCATGCATTTCATTATTAATTATTTTAAACACCTCGGTTGTAACCGCCTTGCTTCTGTTGGTAACTGCCTCGCTGGTCTGAAACCGTACAGTGAAAACAGTTTAGAAACACACAGCTGCGGCACGTAATGAGCGTGGGTATACACACACACACAAAGATACAAATAAAAAAAAGATAAAATCGTTCTGTTTTTTCCCCCACACAATATATGCCTATTGCCTACAGGCACCAATACCTTTTTCACACTATCGTGCCAGCCACATACTCATTGTGCTACCTTAATATTTAATTTTCACATTGTCCTCTTCGGCACGGTTCCAGTATTTATGGTGGATGTATAACCAGGCCAGTGCAGTACAGCTCGGGCCAAACCCGGCTCAATAGTGAGAAATGGGCAATAGACACCACCACAATCACACATATTAAATAAAACATGCATATTAATTAGCTCTCAATGCATTAGGAGAAAAAAATTACGACATTCAAAATACAGGACAGCGAGCTCCTGCGTTGCATCCACTAAGAAATGTTCAGGTTTGCTAAGGACAATATTGTGGTCAGTGGTACGAAAACACACACGCACCTTAAGGCAGACCTGTGTGTACAAGATTGGCACTTACCTCTGTTGTAGCCACCCTGCTTCTGCTGGTAGCCTTTTTGATCTGTAAAAAAATAAAAAATAAAATAACACACACACAACCCGTTAAAATCACTTCAGTCAGTGTTCCTTGTGTGTCCCAAGGCACCAAGAGCATTCAATAAGTGATATTTGTTGCAAATTTTATCATGTCACACAACAGGGCATACAAAAGAAATACTGATACATAATCAGTATGCTAGTATTTGTGTTCTTGTTGGACTATGTTGGAGTACAGCATTTTATTCCACCCCATATTGTAACGTTTGGATAAACGCCCTAGAAGCTGCCACATTTTAAAAACTAACTTTCAGGAAAAACTAAAACCAGATTAGTTATAAGATAATTCTGGTCTTCATTTTGACAGTTTGTTGCATAAGTTAAACTACCATTGAAATCAAGGGAGGAGTTTGGTATGAAACACACTCCCCTCTAGATGTGCTGGCTGGTACCACCTCAAAGTTTACTATAAAGCAGGTGACAGCGCGCCTTATTTGGCAATGGAGTGCACCAATATATTTAGCATGATGCTTCCTTGACTACACTACTGATGTTAAGCAAAATTCCAAAGGCAGTAAGGCACATTTCCACATGACCAAATTCAAAGTTCATACACGTGTTTTTCAAAGACAAATAAACATGTAGGCTATGAGGATTATATGACTATATTTGTACCTACACTATATACAGTACCAGTCAAAAGTTTGGACACACCTACTCAATCATGGGTTTTTCTTTATTTTTACTATTTTGTACAATGTAGAATAATAGTGAAGATATCAAAACTATGAAATAACATATGGAATCATGTAGTAACCAAAAAAGTTTTTAAACAAATCAAAATATATTTTATATTTGAGATTCTCAAACAGCTTCATGAGGTAGTCACGTGGAATGCATTTCAATTAACAGGTGTGCCTTGTTAAAAGTTAATTTGTGGAATTTCTTTCCTTCTTAATGTGTTTGAGCCAATCAGTTGTGTTGTGACAAGGTAGGGGTGGAGTACAGAAGATAGCCCTATTTGGTCCATATTATGACAAGAACAGCTCAAATAAGCAAAGGAACGACAGTCCATCATTACTTTAACTACTTACGGAGTGGTGGGGCGCTCCCGACACTACCCGGTGAAATGTGAGGCGCCAAATTCAAAATCCAAAAGTAGAATTATTAAACATTCATCAATATACAAGTGTCGCATAGTCATCAAAAGCTGATTCTTGGCAATATCACAGCATTGTCAGATTTCAAAAAGACTTTACGGTGAAAGCACAACATTTGATTGTTTGAGGGTAGCACCTCTAATATTTATGCATTAGCATAAATCCATAACCCAACACGGGTCTCACAAAACGCATAAAATCGCTAATATAAAATCGCTTACCTTTGGAGGGCTTCCCAAGTGTCCAACGAAGACAATCCATGCTTCTTTTGTTAGAAAAAGTCATTTATTATATCCATAAATCTCCGTTTGGTTGGCGCGTTATGATCATAAAATCCACCGCTGAGTCGCCCATTGAACCGTGAAGAGAACACATTCAAATTATACCTATACACTTTCTACAAACAAATCAAACATCATTTTTAATGTATCCTTAGGTATCCTTTTGGGTATATTTACTGTAATATTTCAACCGTACGATAACGTGAACGATAGAAAAGAAAAATAAAGTAGTGCGCGTTCACAATCTCGTGCGCGTCAAACCTTGTTTACAAAAGTGGTCGCCTGACAATTTCCTGTCCCTATCCGTTCTGGTCACTCTGCGGCAATACGCAATCCCATCTGGTTTGCGCTTAGTGGGACTATCATTTGTTTTTCAACAGGACAATGACCCAACACACCTCCAGGCTGTGTAAGGGCTATTTGACAAAGAAGGAGAGTGATGAGTGCTGCATCAGATGACCTGGCCTCCACAATCACCCGACCTCAACCCAAGTGAGAAGGTTTGGGATGAGTTGGACCGCAGAGTGAAGGAACACCTTTAGGATGAGTTAGAACGCCGACTGTGAGCCAGGCCAAATCTCCCAACATCAGTGCTCGACGTCACTAATGCTTGTGGCTGAATGAAAGCAAGTCCCCGCAGTAATGTTCCAACTAGTGATAAGCCTTCCCAGAAAAGTGGAGTGGAGGCAATTATAGTCAACTAGCTTTTTTCCCTCAAACCCTATGACGAATTGGTGGCACAGTCCGCTAAAACAGTTGGCTCTTGGCTCAATGGTTGTGAGTTCTAGTCCCACAAGGGGCGTTTATACAGTTGAAGTCAGAAGTTTACACACACTTAGGTTGGAGTCATTAAAACTAGTTTTTGAACCACTCCACAAATGTCTTGTTAACTTCTTAGGGAGCGGCAGCTGAGGTGTCGGTTTTGGAGTCTGGCGTGCCCAAAGTAAAAGGCCTGCCACTCAGGCCCAGAAACTAGGATATGCACATAATTAGTACTATTGGATAGGAAACACTCTGAAGTTTCTAAGAGTGTTAAAATATTGTCTGTGAGTATAACAGAACTGATATAGCAGGCGAAAACCCGAGGAATTTCTGTCCTGGAAAAAGTGTTTTTGACACATTGCCTCATTTTGAACCCCTCCCTATTGAAAACAGCCATATATGGGAGTAAGATTGCAATACCTATTGCTTCCACTGGATGTCAACAGTCTCTAGACAGTGTTTGGTGATGTTAGGTTGCTCTGGATGGTAATAGAAGAAGAATTTGGAACTAGTCACAGGATGTAAACAGAAGAGGCGGCGCGTTCACGGGCTCGCGCGCGCGCTGTGGTTTTTTCCTTTCCTATCGTCCAGTTTATAATCCGGTTGAAATATTATAGTAAATATACATAAAAGTGTTCCTAAGGATACATTATCAATGATGTTTGATTGTTCTTGGACAAGTGTATAGGTATAGGTTGAACGTATTCTCTTCACGGTTTAATGGGTGAGTGGACGCTGTATTTTATGAACATAACGCGCCAACCAAACGGAGATTTATGGATATAATAAATGACTTTTTCTAACAAAAGAACCATTGGATGTCTTCGTTGGACACTTGGGAAGCCCTCAGTTCTTCGAAAGGTAAGGGATTTTATATTAGTGATTTTATGCGTTTTATGAGACCCGCTTTGGTTATGGATTTATGCTAATGCATAAAATATGAGGGGCTATCCTCAAACAATCAAATGTTGTGCTTTCGCCGTAAAGCCTTTTTGAAATCTGACAACGCTGTGATATTTCCAAGAATCAGAGCTTTTGATGACTATGCAACACTTGTATATTGATGAATGTTTAATAATTCAACTTTTGGATTTTGAATTTGGCGCCTCACATTTCACCGGGTAGTGTCGGGAGTGCCCCACCACTCCGTAAGTAGTTAAAGTAATGATGGACTGTCGTTCCTTTGCTTATTTGAGCTGTTCTTGTCATAATATGGACCAAATAGGGCTATCTTCTAGCGCCCCACTGCTCCCTAAGTAGTTAACAAACTATAGTTTTGGCAAGTCGGTTAGGACATCTACTTTGTGCATGACAAGTAATTTTTCCAACAATTGTTTACAGACAGATTATTTCACTTATAATTCAATGTATCACAATTCCAGTGGGTCAGAAGTGTACATACACTAAGTTGATTGTGCCTTTAAACAGCTTGGAAAATTCCAGAAAATTATGTCATGGCTCTAGAAAATTATGATAGGCTAATTGACATAATTTGAGTCAATTGGAGGTATACCTGTGGATGTATTTCAAGGCCTACTTCAAACTCCGTGCCTCTTTTCATGGGAAAATCAAAAGAAATCAGCCAAGACCTCAGAAAAAATTGTAGACCTCCACAAGTCTGGTTCATCCTTGGGAGCAATTTCCAAATGCCTGAAGTTACCACGTTCATCTGTACAAACAATAGTACGCAAGTATAAACACCATGGGACCACGTAGCCGTCATACCACTCAGGAAGGAGACATGTTCTGTCTCCTAGAGATGAACGTACTTTTGGTGCGAAATGTGGAAATCAATCCCAGAACAACAGCAAAGGACCTTGTAAAGATGCTGGAGGAAACAGGTACAAAAGTATCTATATCCACAGTAAAACAAGTCCTATATCGACATAACCTGAAAGGCTGCTCAGCAAGGAAGAAGCCACTGCTCCAAAAGTGCCATAAAAAAGCCAGACTACGGTTTGCAACTGCACATGGGGACAAAGATCGTACTTTTTGGAGACATGTCCACTGGTCTGATGAAACAAAAATAGAACTGCTTGGCCATAATGACCATCGTTATGTTTAGAGGAAAAAAGGGGGAGGCTTGCAAGCCGAGGAACACCTTCCCAACCGTGAAGCACGAGGGTGGCAGCATCATGTTGTGGGGGTGTTTTGGTGCAGGAGGGACTGGTGCACTTCATAAAAAAGATGGCATCATGAGGAAGGACAATTATATGGATATATTGAAGCAACATCTCAAGACATCAATTAGAAAGTTAAAGCTTGGTCGCAAATGGGTCTTCCAAATATCTTTTGGGGCCATTTTATCTAACCCTAACCCTTTTCATAACCTTAAACTAATTATCTTAACCTACTACATTAATTATCCTAAACTGCTGCGGAAGTTCTAACATGCTACAAAGTCAAATCTGACAAAAGCTGTATCCCATCTAGTCAAACACGGTTTCATCACCGTATCAGATTCACATTACCTTATAAAGGTCCACACTCACCAAGAATCACATTTGGTAATTCATTTCAGCAGAAATGGTGGCTTTTAGCATCTTTACAAACCGGATAAAACGTATAGCCAGAGCACATAAGGTAGGTACAGATCATATTACAGCATCAAAAGGAGCACATTTTTAAGGAGAGAGAGCATATTAGAGGGAGGAGAATGAGATAATCCGTCAAACTAAGGTAGAAAAACTATAATCATTAATGTACACTACTGCTATTGGGCATATTTACTTAAAAATACAATAAAATGTATGTATTAGAATGGTTATAATGGTTAATTTATTTACGGTCTTCATCCATATTCGTCAGTTACACGGTTATACAATTACTGTGGCAGCCCTAGAAGGGGAGACCATATGAATGTTGGACACGGGGATCGAACCCCAGTCTCTGCGGTTGGCATTCATGTGCTAGGAGTCAGGTGTTATCACTAGACGAAAGGCTCTGCACATGTATTCTATGTGGCTGCTCCACTAACCTCTGTTGAAGTAGCCGCCGTAGACGCCCTGCTTGAGGTCAAAGACGCGCTCGTTATTCTCCACCAGGCCACCCAGCTTCTCTGCCAGCTGCAGGGCCATGTTCTGCAGGGAGGTGGGCTCTGTGCGGTGCATCACCACCGTCTGGGTGGGCTGGTCCAGGGATGCCTGGGGGAGGAAAGACAGACGAGACACAGATGACATACGGACAGACCGACACACAGGCGAAAGCCATTCAGAGACACACAAACATATTACACCTCCAGGTTCATACAATCATGTCATCATCTAGCTTTATTAAGTCTATGGTGCTGTATGGTCTACACATGACACATTGATGCCGTGGGTTTTACCATGAGCTCTTCGTTGATGATCATCTTGCTGATGATGCTGTGCACCATGGGCAGCTCCAGCTCAAACATCTCCTTCAGTGTCTCCATACTGAGACACAAAGGGGAAGGAGAAAGATTATATTTATCCATTCATTCATTTAACCAGGCAAGCTAATTATATGAGGCAGAGTAGATGTAGCCTGGTCCCAGATCATTTTGTGCTGTATAACCAATGGTAGCCTCAGAACCCAGGCTTCTCACAGTAGTTAGAAAGCCTGGGGAAGTAACTCCTCAGGAAGTAGTCTTGCTTGGGTTGAGTTCGGTAGTCTAGATGGAAACTAGTGACGGGTTGACACTTATCAATCCAATCAAAGATTTTGCATGGGTGGAGTTCCTAAAAGACGACATGTTTCAAAAACAAATGTTGACTTGCAACAAGTTGGCATGCATAAGATACAAAACGAATGCCGCATAGGCAACTAAAACCGAGATATGGACAAAAAAATGAAAGACAAGGAAATGCCTCTCCGGAGGAGAAACGCCATTTCTACTCAGAGCCAATCAATTGCGAGTGCTGAATGTCACCGACTCAGGCAGAAATCAGGCAGAAGTTCACCAGACTTCCAATAGCTGAGTGAACAAGATGGGATTTTGGAAGGCTGACTACACGAGAATAAGCCTATAGTAATCCCTATGGTCGTTGTCATGCCATAGAAGTTGGCTATATAACAAACAGTTGGGAACCAGGCTACAGTAGTTAAGAATAGAACATTGAATAGAGAATCTCCATTGAAAGTTATTTTTAGTCCAGGACTAGGCTTAGTCTGTAAATGGGAAACCACCCGATTAGTTTTAAAAGTTATTACCTGATGGAGTCGTAAACGCTGCTGTAGGTGAACAGGTACGTCCTCAGAGACTCCTCCTGGATCTTCCTGCAACCACAAACCATCAGGAAACGTTACAGGAATGCTACCTCTGAAGGAGGCATTGTGTTGCCAAAACATTAGATCAGTCATGAAATTACAAACTACTGTGTGTACTAGTGTGCAACTTAATTTTTCTAAAGGGTTGTTTTATTAGTCCTTCTACGGACTTGATTTAATTAATTTTATTCAACCATTCCAGACTTCGATTCGTTGATACCACCTACTGAAACACAACTACTGATAAAACGAGGGACAGTTGCATAATAGGGGTTAAAGCAGACCTTTTATATCATCCATTTTTGACACACTAACCTGACAAGCATCTCTCGCACGCACTGCGTCTCAGGGAATAGGTCCCAAACCTTGCTGTTCATCTTCTCGTTGATGATGAATGAGTGGCAGGTGCGCCAGTCGCCCATCTTCATGGACTTGCTGGCCGCGACCACGTGCTCACGCATGCTCTCTGGGGGTCCTGGAAGGGCCACGGAGAGGGATGGATTTGTTTAGTGTTTTATGTATGTCCATTGCTGTATCTGTACTTGTCTGTATTAGCTGTACAATTTTATCGTAAGGATTAATGACATTCTTAGCCACACACTTTCCTCAAAGTACATTTTTTGTTTAATGTACATTGTGTGTTGACATCTCAGGATTACTGGATATCATAAAGCCCAACCAGGGGGGGAAAAACTACATTTTTTCGCCCCTATGTCTTACTTAACCTCTACTGGATCGGTGTCCTGTTAACGGGACAGTTGTTGCTCAATATGCATAATGAGACTAGAACGACATTGTAAACAACCACCAATTCTCCGGTACATGTATATGTCTCATACAGGCAGAAAGCTTAAATTCATGTTAATCTAACTGCATTGTCCAATTTACAGCAGCTATTACAGCGAAAAAATACCATGCTATTGTTTGAGGAGAGTGCACAACAACAAAACACTTATCACCGCGACAGGTTTGATAAATAATGCACTTACATGCTGTAATCTTGCTCTGATTTGTCATCCTGAGAGTCCCAGAGATAAAATGTAATGTAGTTCTGTTTGATAAAATCTATTTCTATATCCTAAAACGATCCGTCCTCCCCTCACCAGCCGTATTTACCATTGGTACACACACTTCACCACAGGGATTGTTCCCCCTACTCTATAATAAATATGTTTATAGATATGTGTTTATTTTATGTACTGATACAAGGCTCATCCGTAAAAGTATTCTTACAGATTTCTTTTTTCTTCCATAGTGCCAGGGACTCGGATGAACAATGGGAACCCCCAAAGTCAAGGTGTCCATCCCCCCACTCGTTCAGACGTTGAAGCTGGTTCATCCAGTCAGACACAGCAAGCTTTGATAGGCTCTGCAAAATCAAACCTCTCTACCCCAGCATAGTTGAGGCCTGCAAGACCCACTTTCAGCCTGACCAAAACCTGTCCATAGATGAGAGGATGGTAGCTTCAAAGGCTAGAATTGGCCTCAAACAATATGGGGTTACAAACTGTTTGTTTTGGCCGATTCTGTGTGTGCATTCACTTGTAATTTTTTGTGGACCTGTCAGATGTTCTGATAGGCTACTACAATTTTCTCCACAAGACAATGAAACGGTACAAGACATTGTTCTATCACTTCATCGACATCGCTGTGGTAAATGCATTCATCCTCCAGAAGGAAAATGGCTAAGAGCTATGGACAGACCCCCACGACATAGCTAGCCTTCAGAGAGCTGCTCATCCAGGAGCTTGTTGACTATGGCACGAAGTCCACTGCAGCACCTTCTGTCCCCTCTACTCCTGCCACCAGTGGTGTTCACCTGCCCAAATACATAACTGCAGACATGAATGTGCCTCAGGGCCAAAAGGGCACAGCAGTGAGGCGTCATTGTGCTCTGTGTCACAAGAATCTCCCATCACCTGCACTACTTGTTCTGCTACCCTCTGCTTTACAGCAGAAAGAGACTGCCATGGGACTTGGCATCAGCAGCACAATATTGTGTAGAGGACTCAGGGTGTTCCAAATACTGTCATATTAAATAGATGTTTATTATATATATATATATATATATATATATTTTTTTTTTTTCACTTTGTGTGTGGTTTGTGGTGTGTTTAGATCACTGCTGGCTGCTAACTTGGACCTTATCTTAAATATTTCACTTCTGTGTTTGAAGACATTGGATCAGCATTCTTGTCACGTCTCCTGTTAGTACATTTTATGTAGGGAAGCTAACAATTAAGTACCTTCCTGTGATTGTTTTCAATTAAAATGGTCAAAAAGAAAAACAGCTTCTTAGAAAAATACTATTTCTCAAGCAAGAATTTTGCAAGGAGTCTGGGAGTGGTCATCGAGGGGTGTATTTGGAAGAGCCTAAAGGGAGGGATGTGTAACCTGAAACTAGGTGTTATTGGCCGAGAGAAGGACAAACTCTTATTGGTCTATTAACTTATACCGCCTGCTGATGTCACCAGGCAGTCCATAACCCCACCCAGCCTAACAAACTGACATTTCAGGCTGTCTTTTCATGCAGCTCTTTTGTGGCTCCCGAGTGGCGCAGCGGTCTAAGGCACTGCATCTCAGTGCTAGAGGCGTCACTACAGACCTTGGTTAGATCCCGGGCTGTATCACAACCGGCCATGATCGGGAGTCCCATATGGCGGCGCACAATTGGCCCAGCGTCGAGGGGTTTAGGGGAGGATTTTGCCAGGGTAGGCCGTCATTGTAAAATAAGAATTTGTTCTTAACTGACTTACCTAGTTAAATAAAGAGGTAAAGATTATTTATTTTTTTAACACTAAAATGCATTATTGTAATTTTCACAATTTCACACTATTATTCCAAACTCAGTGTGGAAATAGATATAAAACACAGGAAATCATGTTTGACTGCACTGCCCCTTTAAATCCTGTCCGTCTAGGTATGAGTTACTTGTACCCGCCCACATTTTGGTCCAAAACTAGGCTGTGTACATTAGGGCACTCAACGAAAAAGTAGTTCCTCCCAGTTTCAGTCTTTTTCTTACAATTGGTGCCTAATGAACACAATCCTGCTTTGTCTTCACAGCCTACTGTACGTACCCAGAAGGGGCTGCCTCTCGCCCACCCTCAGCTGGTGGTGGAACTGCTTGCTGATCATCCTGCGGCGGGCGTCAAACTCGTGGGCCGCCATGTAGGGGATCTCCAGCAGCATGGCAGACACCAGGTACACGCACTCCAGCAGCTCCAGGTTGATGTGCATGTGGAAGGGCACCTGGAACAAGATGGATAACAATGTCACGTTGTAAACTAACCACAGTCAGTGTAGTGTATCAGTGTAATATTCATAAAGAGGCTCTAGTACACAATATATACACACACTACCGTTCAAAAGTTTGGGGTCACTTAGAAATGTCCTTGTTTTTGTCCTTTAAAATAACATTAAATTGATCAGAAATACAGTGTAAACAGTTAATTTTGTAAAGGACTATTGTAGCTGGAAATGGCAGATTTCTTATGGAATATCTACATAGGCGTACAGAGGCACATTATCAGCAACCATCACTACTGTGTTCCAATGGCATGTTGTGTTAGCAAATCCAAGTTTACAATTTTAAAAAGGCTAATTGATCATTAGAAAACCCCTTTGCAATTATGTTAGCACAGCTGAAAACTGTTGTGCTTCTTAAAGAAGCAATACAACTGTCCTTCTTTGGACTAGTTGAGTATCTGGAGCATCAGCATTTGTGGGTTTGATTACAGGCTCAAAATGGCCAGAAACAAATAACTTTCTTCTGAAACTCGTCAGTCTATTCTTGTTCTGAGAAATGATGGCTATTCCATACGAGAAATTGCCAAGAAACTGAAGATCTCGTACAACGCTGTGTACTANTATTTCAACATTGTACCATATAAAAGACTGTGTACACCTTTTAGAGCTGAGAGCTCTCCTGAATTAAACCATTTACACTTGACTATTGTATTCTGGGCTTCTGTCTGTCTTATTTCAACCAGTATCTTACAACTACTGGGTAACAGACAGAGTTTGTTTAATTGATGTTCAGTTTGTGAACATTGAGAACAAGTACAATAGAGTGTCTAGTTTGAGAAACAGACGCCTCACAAGTCCTCAACTGGCAGCTTCATTAAATAGTACCCGCAAAACACCAGTCTCAACGTCAACAGTGAAGAGGCGACTCCGGGATGCTGGCCTTCTAGGCAGAGTTGCAAAGAAAAAGCCATATCTCAGACTGACCAATAAAATATTTAAGATTAAGATGGGCAAAAGAACACAGACACAGGAACTCTGCCTAGAAGGCCAGCATCCCGGAGTCGCCTCTTCACTGTTGATATTGAAACTGGTGTTTTGCGGACAGGAAGATTTGAAAAAAGTGTTCTGGACAGACTAATCTAAGTTTGAGGTGTTCGGATCACAAAGAAGAACATTGAAAAATGAAAAGATGCTGGAGGAGTGCTTGACGCCATCTGTCAAGCATAGTGGAGACAACGTGATGGTCTGGGGTGCTTTGGTGGTGGTAAAGTGAGAGATTTGTCAGGGTAAAAGGGATCTTGAAGAAGGAAGGCTATCACTCCATTTTGCAACGACATGCCATACCCTGTGGACGGCGCTTAATTGGACCCAATTTCCATCTACAACAGGACAATGACCCAAAGCACAGCTCCAAACTATGCAATAACTATTTAGGGAAGAAGCAGTCAGCTGGTATTCTGTCTATAATGGAGTGGCCAGCACAGTCACCGGATCTCAACCCTATTTAGCGGTTGTGGGAGTAGCTTTACCATATGGTACGTAAGAAGTGCCCATCAAGCCAATCCAACGTGTAGGAGGTGCTTCAGGAAGCATTGGGTGAAATCTCTTCAGATTACCTCAACAAATTGACAACTGTAATTTCTGCAAATGGAGGATTCTTTGACGAAGGCAAAGTTAGGACACAATTATTATTTCAATTAAAAATCATTATTTTTAACCTTGTCAACGTCTTGACTATATTTCCTATTCATTTTGCAAATCATTTCATGTATGTTTTCATGGAAAACAAGGACATTTCTAAGTGACCCCAAACTTTTGAACGGTATTGTATACAAAGGTATGTGGACACCCCTTCAAATTAGTGGATTTGGCTATTTCAGCCACACCCGTTGCTGACAGGTGTATGAAATTGAGCACACAACCATGCAATCTCCATAGACAAACATTGGCAGTAGAATGGCCTTACTGAAGAGCGACTTTTAACGTGGCACTGTCATTGGATGCCACCTTTACAACAAGTCAGTTCGTAACATTTCTGCCCTGCTAGAGCTGCCCCGGTCAACTGTAAGTGCTGTAAGTGCTGTGAAGTGGAAACGTCTAGGAGCAACAACTGCTCTGCCGCGAAGTGGTAGGCCACACAAGCTCACAGAACGGGATTGCAGAGTGCTGAAGCAAGTAAAAAAAAAGAATCACCTGTCCTCTGTTGCAACACTCACTACCGAGTTCCAAACTGCCTCTGGAAGCAACGTCAGCACAATAACTGTTCGTCGGGAGCTTCATGAAATGGGTTTCCATGGCCAAGCAGCCGCACGCAAGCCTAAGATCACCATGAGTGATGAATGGTTTGGGGCTGTTTTTCATGGTTCGGGATTGGCCCCTTAGTTCCATTGTAGGGAAATATTAACGCTACAGCATACAATGACATTCTAAACGATTGTGTACTGTCAACTTTGTAGCAACAGTTTGGGGAAGGCCCCCGTGCACAAAGCGAGGTCCATACTGAAATGGTTTGTCGAGATCGGTGTGGAAGAACTTGACTGGCCTACACAGAGCCCCTGACCTCAAACCCATCAAACACCTTTGTGATGAATTGGAACGCTGACCACGAGCCAGGACTAATTGGCCAACATCAGTGTCCGACCACACTAATGCTCGTGGCTGAATGGAAGCATGTCCCTGTTAATGCCCATAATTTTGGAATGAGATGTTTCACTATTAGGTGTCCACATACTTTTGGCATGTAGTGTATATCATCATAAGACGATACAAAATTGATTTACTGTTTAATGTATTTCATATTTTTCAAAAGTGAGTCAACTTTAGTACAACACCTAGTGACCTTATCAAGCGATTTTAGCCTTTTGTTATAATGGTTTTGGAATGACAGCCACAGGGACCACAGTTTCAGTCGTGGTCAGGATACCCCCTTAATTAACTACATTGGTGTCAGGAGTTGGATAGAACCATTGAAAGCTTGTCTAGGCTGAGTTAAGCACATTTTAACCACAGTTTTCCAGAGTTCTGCCTTTTCTTTTTTTATGGATGTGCTAGCTGAAATATAGGTAAAGGGAAAGGTGGATACCTAGTCAGTTGTACAACTGAATGCATTCAACTGAAATGTGTCTTCCGCATTTAACCCAACCCCTCTGAAACAGAGCGGTGCGGAGGGCTGCCTTAATAAACATCCACAACGTCGGCGCCCGGTGAACATTGGGTTAACTGCCGTGCTCAGGCGCAGAATGACAGATTTTTACATGGTCAGCTTGGGTATTCGATCTAGCAACCTTTTGTTTACTGGCCCAACGCTCCTACTCGCCAGGCTACCAAATATATAGCAGTCTACTAAAGTAATCAGATCTATTCTTACTGTGAGAAAGTGCTTCAGCTTCTATTCAACTTGAATTCTACATATCTGTTATGAATATATTCATATGATTTATGTTTAATGAC
>QNTS01000477.1:247676-258915 GCA_003317085.1 Hucho hucho
GTGTGTGTGTGTGTGAGAGCAAGAAAAAGCAACACACAGTTCAAAATATTGTTCAACCATTAATTTAATTTATTTTATATATATATATATATATATATATATATATGTAAATTTGAATTCTTCTGTAGTATTCATTTTGATACATATTGACATTTCATGAAAAACATTAAATTCTATGTAATGTGGAATGCTAAAATGCTCAAAGTTAGGCATATATCAAAACATAAACCTACACAATAACTGGAAGAGCTATCCTCTTAGTTTTTTGCACTTTGACTTATAAAATCAAATGTTATTTGTCACATACACGTGTTTAGCAGATGTTATTGCGGGTGTAGAGAAATGCTTGCGTTTCTAGCTCTAACAGTGTAGTAATATCTAACAGTAATATCTAACAATACACACAAATCTAAAGTAAAGGTATGGAATTAACAATATATAAATACTGGCCGGGAAATGTCTAGGGGTTTAGACTTATATATACAGCAGAATAGGATAGAATACAGTACATACATATGAGATGAGTAATGCAAAATATGTAAACATTATTAAAGTGACTAGTGTTCCATTAAAGTGGCCAGTGATTCCAAGTCTTTGTATATAGGGCAGCAGCTTCTAATGTGCTAGTGATGGCTACTTAACAGAATTTAACAGTCTGATGGCCTTGAGATAGAAGCTCTTTTTCAGTCTCTCGTCCCAGCTTTGATCCACTTGTACTGACATCGCCTTCTGGATGATAGCGGGGTGAACAGGCAGTGGCTTGGGTGGTTGTTGTCCTTGATTATCTTTTTGGCCTTCCTGTGACCTCAGGTGTTGCAGGTAGTTTTTTGTTTTGTTGACATAGAGTGAGAGGTTGTTTTCCTGACACCACACTCCGAGTGCCCTCACCTCCTCCCTGTAGGCTGTCTTGTTGTTGTTGGTGATCAAGCCTACTACTATTGTGTCGTCTGCAAACTTGATGATTGAGTTGGAGGCGTGCATGGCCACGCAGTCGTGGGTGAACAGGGAGTACAGGAGAGGGCTGAGCACACACCCTTGTGGGGCCCCAGTGTTGAGGGTCAGCGAAGTGGAGATGTTGTTTCCTACCTTCACCACCTGTGGGCGGCTCGTCAGAAAGTCCAGGAACCAGTTGCACATGGAAGGGCCTCCAGCTTGATGATGAGCTTGGAGGGTACTATGGTGTTGAATGCTGAGCTGTAGTCAATGTACAGCATTCTTACTTAGGTATTATTTTTGTCCAGATGGGATAGGCCAGTGTGCAGTGTGATGGCGATTGCGTCGTCTGTGGACTTGTTGGGGTGGTATGCAAAACTGCAGTGGGTCTAGGGTCTCCGGTAAGGTGGCGGTGATATGATCCTTGACTAGCCTCTCAAAGCACTTCATGATGACAGAAGTGAGTGCTAAGGGGCGGTAGTCATTTAGATCAGTTATCTTTGCCTTCTTGAGTACAGGAACAATGGTAGCCATCTTGAAGCATGTGGGGACAACAGACTGGGATAGGGAGCGATTAAATAGGTCTGTAAACACACCAGCCAGACGGTGGCATTGTATTATCCTCAAAGCGGGCAAAGAAGGTGTTTAGTTTGTCTGGAAGCGTGACGTCGGTATCCGTGACGTGATTGTTTTTGTAGTCCGTGATTTCCTGTAGACCCTGCCACATACGTCACGTGTCTGAGCCGTTGAATTGCGACTCCACCTTGTACCTGTACCGGCATTTCGCTTGTTTGATTGCCTTGCGGATCGAATAGCTACACTGTTTATATTCAGACATATCTCCAGACCTCTTTCCATGGTTAAATGCAGTGGATCGCGCTTTCAGTTTTACGCGAATGCCGCCATCCATCCACAGTTTCTGGTTAGGGTAGGTTTTAATGGACACAGTGGGTACGACGTCTCCAATGTACTTATTTATAAAATAAATGCAGCCTCCGGATACATAGTTTCCAGTTTACATAGAGTCGAGTGAAGTTCCTTGAGGGCCGTCTTGGTGTTCGCTTGAGGGGGGGTACACAGCTGTGACTATAACTGACGAGACTTCTCTTGGTAGGTAGAATGGCCGACATTTGATTGTAAGGAATTCTAGGGCGGGTGAGCAGAAGGACTTGAGTTCCTGTATGTTGTTATGATTACGCCAAGAGTTGTTAATTATAAAGCATACACCCCTACCCTTCCTTTTCCCAGAGAGGTGTTTATCTCTGTCGGCGTGATGCATGGAGAAGCCCGGTGGCTGAACCGATTCCGACAACATATCCCGAGAGAGCCATGTTTCCGTCAAACAGAGAATGTTACAATCTCTGATGTCTCTCTGGAAGGCAACCCTCGCTCGAATTTCGTCTACCTTGTTGTCAAGAGACTGAACATTGGCGAGTAGTATACATGGGAGCGGAGAGCAATGTGCCCGTTTTTTAAGCCTGACCAGAAGACCGCTCCGTCTGCCCCTTCTGTGTCGCCGTTGTTTTCGGTCAGCTGCTGGGATTAGATCCATATTCCTGGGTGGTGGTCCGAAGAGAGAATCTGCTTCGGGAAAGTTAGTATTCCTGGTTGCAATGTTGGTAAGTTGACGTTGCTCTTATATCCAATAGTTCTTCCTGGCTGTATGTAATAAGAGTTAAGATTCTGGGGTAACAAATAATACAAAATACTGCATAGTTTCATAAGAACGTGAAGCGCCATCTTTTGATCATCAGGCGAAGCGGCTAGGAAGGATAAGGGATGGTAAATGACAAGGCTGGTCTGTCATCTGTCGACCATATTCCTTTCTTGCAGTTTCGTCATTTCACTGTGGGCACATGGGAAATGCTGACAGTGTCCTACTGCATGATCGCCTTCACAGCTGACTCACTGTTGCAGTGAATGACCTTGTGCATTTTACTTGCAGTGACCCTCCCTCTTCTGTGGGCACTCCAGTGTCATGACTCTCCTGTGAGGATCCAAAGGATCAGGTTACAGTGGATCAGCTCTACAGTGCTCTCTCCTGCAGAGGGGAAGAGGAATGGATGTGGGGGTTTTATGACACCTCACTCGATCGTAAACCATAGGCAGCAGACGATTCTCTTTGGGGCCTAGTTTGGGTGATCGGAATGTATATGTGCCTTATGAAGAGTTTATTAAGAACTTAAGAACTTCAACATCAAACAATGGACAACGGGACAATATATTTCATCCGCCGAATGTTGGTAATGATGAGAGATGGAATGTGGATTTTGTGACGTCATTAAAAGTTAAATGAAGACGTTATAACGAAAACATTGTAACTTGAAGGGCTTTCACAATGTGTACATCATGTTTACATACTTTACGTTGCGTAGAAAATATCCAGGATAAAGAGAATGTTTTTGTGACGATAAGATGGTGAATTTAGTTCTCTAACGGGAGCACAGTAAATTGTGATACCTTGCCTCGTAACTAGACACACCCCAGGGAGCGTGTCAGCGTGACATAAACGCCCCCTTTCTACCCGAGGTTATAAAGCATTTGAGTTAAGAATTAACCTGTTTGGGCTAGGGGGCAGTGTTCAGATGTACAGAGAGTCTGACGTGCCCAAAGTAAACTGCCTGTTACTCAGGCCCAGAAGCTAGGATATACATATAATTGGTAGTATTGGATAGAAAACACTCTAAATCTGTTAAAATAATGTCTGTGAGTATAACAGAACTGATATGGCAGGCAAAAACCAGAGGAAAATCCATCCGAAAAAAAAGATTGAGCTCCCTGTCCATTCTTATCTTTCCCTTTTGAACAATGAAAAGAATAGCTCCCAGATTGCAGTACCTATGGCTTCCACTGGATGTCAAGTCTTTAGACAAGGATTCAGGCTTTTATTTTGAAAAATGAAGAAGTAGTTTAAGGAAATCCAATTCACTGTTGCTCCAAGCAGGGGAAACTGCAGTTCTGAAATACATCAAAAAGCGTGAAGACTTCTGCCTGAAGCCCATACACGTCACAGCATACATGTTGGACCCCAAGTATGCTGGAAAGAGCATCCTGTCTGGTGCAGAGATCAACAAGGCCTATGGTGTCATCACTACTGTGTCTCTCCACCTTGGCCTTCCAAGCAAGGGCTTTGGGATGGAGATGCAATATGGCAGTCGTGCCAACATATCTCATCAGCCACCTGGTGGAAAGGACTTTGTCGATCTGAGGCTCTTTCCCCAGTTGCCTCCAACATCCTCCAAATCCCACCAACATCAGCCGCCTCAGTGCGCAACTGGTCCTTGTTTGGGAACACACACACACCAAAGCATGCAACAGGCTGACCAATACAAGAGTTGAAAAATTGGTAGCCATCCGTGCAAATTTGAGGCTTTTTGAGCCTGACAACGAGCCATCCTCAACAAGGTTGGAAGGTGACAGTGAAGATGGACATTGAGGTGGACATTGAGGAGGTCCAGGGAGAGGGTGGACATGGAGGAGGTCCAGGGAGAAGACATGGAAGCCTGAGAGGAAGACAACCAAAGCTTTAGTTTCTAGACTATAATTTTACAGAAGTAAGTTGAAAAAGTTTATGGGAGATGCGATGGATCATTCAATATTCCCTTTCTTTTATTGTTCAGTGAAATCATCCCATGTGAAGAGTCAATTCATTACTAAATTGTTTATTTCTATTGGAAGGATTTAGTCATTTGCAATGATGTATACTTATGATAAGGTAAAAGGCTTATGTTTGTCTTCATATGATATAATAAATATACAGTGGGGCAAAAAAGTATTTAGTCAGCCACCAATTGTGCAAGTTCTCTCACTTATTTTCCACCATAATTTGCAAATAAATAAATAAAAAATCCTACAATGTGATTTTCTGGATTTCTTTTTCTCATTTCGTCTGTCATAGTTGAAGTGTACCTATGATGAAAATTACAGGCCTCTCTCATCTTTTTAAGTTGGAGAACTTGCACAATTGGTGGCTGACTAAATACTTTTTTGCCCCACTGTATCCAATGCAAAAAACATTTACATTTAAATGGTATTAATATTCATTTTCATATATTTCCGTTAATTCCCATATATTACCGTTAATTCCCACAGAAAGTTCTCACCTCTGAATATTCCCCAAAATGTGCAACCCTATAAACAGCCAAAACATTCATTACCAGATTCAGCTGAGGTCTAGAACTTAAGGAAGGATTTGTACCAAATACAATGCTCTTAGTTTTAGAGATGTTCAGGGCCAGTTTATTATGGCCACACATTCCAAAACAGACTGCAACTCTTTGTTAGGGGGTTCAATGACTTCATTAGCTGTGGTTGAATCATCAGCATATATGTGGACACACATGCTTTGTTTAATGCTAGTGGCAGGTCATTGGTAAAAATAGAACAGAGTAGAGGGCCTAGAGAGCTGACCTGCAGTACACCACACTTTACATGTTTGACATTAGAGAAGCTTCCATTAAAGGACACCCTTTGAGTTCTATTAGATAGATAGCTCTGAATCCACGATATGGCAGAGGTTGAAAAGCCGTAACACATACGTTTTTTCAACATGTCAATAATATCAAAGGCTGCACTGAAATCTAAGAGTACAGTCCCACAATCATCTTATTATCAATTTATTGATAATCAGTCATTTGTGTCAGTGCAGTACATGTTGAGTGCCCTTTTCTATAAGCATGCTGAAAGTCTGTTGTTAATTTGTTTACAGAGAAATAGTATTGTATTTTGTCAACAAAAATAATACAACCATTTGCTAAGAGCTGGAAGCAAGCTTATAGGTCTGCTGTTAGAACCAGTAAAGGGCGCTTTACCACTCTTGGGTAGCGTAATTACTTTGGCTTCCCTCCATGCCTGAGTACAAAGACTTTCCTCTAGGCTCAGATTAAAGATATGACAGATAGGAGCCATCAGCTTGTTAGCCATGACTCTAGCCAACTTTATGTCAACTGGTGTGATTGATAACCTTTCGAACAGTCACAAACATCAGCTAATCATAAGCAAAATAACACATGAAGCATCTTATATTGCTGAAAAAGGGATTTATTGTTAATAATTACACAAACTCCCTACTTTGTAGATTACTGTCAATATCAAGTCGATTCAGAAACACAAGAGTAAAGTATTTTTCTCCACCCGGAACAAAATTAGCTTGCTATTGTGGCATCATGGTGATCTCTTATTCAACATAAAAGTGGAGTCTAATTATTAGAGTAAGTATAGCAACAATAGCCTAACTGTCAACCCAAAATTCATGACAATCACTGGTTTAGGTTGCACAAAAACATTTAATTAAGCATCCCTGTGTGGACACGTTAGATTAAATAACATATTTCTTGAATCATACTCAGTAGCACTGCAAATTATTTATAAGATGATCAGGTTGTTTTTTTTGCGTTCGGCCACAGCAAAATGTAGGTGCGACTAAATCATGGGCTGGTGCCACCAACTGAAAATGTTGATTTGATTTATCTTATTATATAGTGTCATGCATCTTCATGATGCCCAGCCCACATGGGCTTATAAAACACTATTTGTTGTATCCAAATAAAGGGTGCGTTTGTAAATTGCGCTCTGGGTTGTTCGTAATTTCAGAGCATTCAGAGCACACACGGGACGCTCTGAACGAGAAGTTGGGTTGATCTGAGGGTTCTGACCTCAATGGCTAAAGTTGGCCAGCTTGCTAGCTACTTCGAGACACAAATGAGAGAACACCTCACTGACAATTTTACTTGTCCTAGCAGAGCTGGTTAGGCTGTTTTTCACGTTATCTAGAGCGTTAGAGACTAACTGTGCTGGCAACAATGTAACTACTTTCAGTGTTGTGTTTGACACCACCTGGAGAGACAGATTCAAGACCGGAGCAAATCGAGTCCGGGTCAAGACCAAGACCGGGAGGAGGACAAGGGGCCCAAGATCATAATTGTAATTTTGTAAAATCCCCACCCAACAGCTCAAAATGTCCAGTATTTCTGTGTTCATATTTCAGATTCTTTAGACATTCAGAATAGTGAAAAAATTAATGCGGAGTGAAAATAGCCACTCTACAAATTATTACTAACCCTAACATAGTGGGGAACAATGGACCTTCTACCCCTTCAGAGAAGGGCTAAGGATTTATAAAATAATGATGATAATACATAATTATTTTCAATGCTCTGATTTAATCTCTTCAGTTTTTGTTGGAAAGGAATGGGTTAACGCTGAAGAGAAAAAAGATCCAATCAGGATTTTTCTTTGCTGGTCTCTGGGAAGATAAATCTAGCTAGTGAAGTCAGTCATTGGCTAGGTCATCAGAAGCTAGATAAAGGCATCTGCCCTTCAACTGTATTAGGGCAAAAGTTTGGAATGACAGTGAAATCAACCAATCACATTTTGAATTAATGAGTGGGACCATTTTTACAAAAATGTATGTAAACTTCCGCCTTCTTGAAGGCCAACAGGTCACTGCGCAATAGCGCACAGTAGTTTTTCCATGGTCTAGCTAGCTAGCTTTTGTTGTCGTCTAATTTGCACCAGCTGCAGCAGCTGTTATCAAAGAGGATGTTGTTGCTAATTTGTTAGCTTCTCCCTTTTCAAGAACAACTTCAACAAGTTAAGTTTTGAATGATCATCATCTGGCGAGTGGAACTGTGTTTTTTATTACAGTGCACTTGCTGTTAGCCATCTCTTTGAAATTAACTTATGTTTGTGAAACATTGTTGCATTTAAAGTGGAACTGACAGCATATTAGCAACATAAAATCGTATTAAAATCTGTTCATATACACCCCCAGGAAGAATGACACTTAAAAAAAGACAAGTGACCACTTAGATATGATCATTTACAAGTTTTCATAAATTCTTAGAATGTTTGGGAATTACATATACTAAGGCATTTGTAAAAATTCTATAGCAATATAGAGTGGGAAAGTGGCTGTGCGTTTGGACAATTAATAGACACGGCAGTAGATAAAAACATCTGTCTTGTCCAGGATCGGAGTCTACACAGACAGGTGTGCTAAAGCCAAATCGGAGCTACAGGAGACCTTTATACAAACAAGCCATTTGACACACGGGCCTGCCATCATTCACTTTGAACTGGACTGTGAGTTTACAGGCAGTTGCAACAGCAAGACCTTAGATTAGAACGCATTCGCCAAAAGCCACAAAATACTGAATGGATTTCTGCAAATATGTAAACATCACGGGAATCCTCTTACATTTGGGAACTTTACAGTCCTATCGATCAAACAAACATGAAAAGGTAGGCTCTCTCTCCCTCAGTTATGCAGATCAACAACTAATGCTAGCCAGAGCAAGATGAGATAAAATCTAACGAAGGAACATTAGATAAATCCTCAAACATTTTCAGCTAGTTGGCCGTCAAAATTGCACTGATAAATGATTGTGAATTGTAACCTCATCCTTCTGCAGCTTGGCCTGCCAATGCATGCTTGTCCCAACCAAGCACCCAAGCTAACTGGCTAAAGCTGGCTAGCTTGCTACTTCCAGACACAAATGATAGAACCTCACTCTGACCATTTTACTGGCTGTAGCAGAGCTGGTTAGGCGGTTTACACATTCTTGACTATTACTTTTTTTGCCTACCTTTATTGACACCGGTCATATTCAGCAGGTGTTGCACGTTCGTAAATTAATTTGTTGTTCTGCGCTCATGCACACTCAGATGAGAGTGCTCTGCAGAGTGAATTTACACAGCCAGAGTGAAATTGCGAACGTAAGATATGCTAAATGTATAACATTTGTTCATGTTCTTGCTAGCTAACCAAATGACACCTGCATCTCTAGCTTTGACTTTTCCCCCTCATATTGTTTTTCAGGGGATATACAGTCACTCACCCACTCCTCCAATGGCATGACATCCTCCTAGCAGCTAGCTGGCTAGCTAACTTTAGGCTCCGTGGTTTTAGCATGGTACATAGATAAGCAAGCCTATTAGCCACGTTATGACTGACTTGTGATCATTGCCCTCGCTAGTTTGATTGTATTGACATTTCTAGCCTTAGTTACATTCGTCTGTTTTTGTCCACAATATTGAGTCATTGAAACAATGCATCCCAAATAGAGGCTGCAAACAATGCAACAGGCCAGCTGTGATTTACAACCTGATAGCAATATTTTTTGGACTACCAAGAAATGTATTCGTGAATTATATTAAATCATGCATTGAACTGCATCCATCTATTCTGCCAACAATGCCTTAGCGTACATCATGGAACGTTGAGTCAAATATAACCTATTTTTAAAACCTCAAAGTTGGTTTTGTAGAATAAACTGGGAATTTGATATTTGACAAATTGTTTGACTGTCTGTTTCATATCTGCAAAGCAGTTAAAACGCTGTCAGTTCCACTTTAAACTTTAGGTCACCGTTTACTTTGTGTGCTGAACGTGAAATGTTTTTTGCAATGGAAGTAATAAACTCAGCAAAAAAAGAAATCCCTTTTTCAGGATCGATTTGGAGGTGGAGGGTCAGTCATGGTCTGGGGCGGTGTGTCACAGCATCATCGGACTGAGCTTGTTGTCATTGCAGGCAATCTCAACGCTGTGCGTTACAGGGAAGTCATCCTCCTCCCTCGTGGTACCCTTCCTGCAGGCTCATCCTGACATGACCCTCCAGCATGACAATGCCACCAGCCATACTGCTCGTTCTGTGCGTGATTTCCTGCAAGACAGGAATGTCAGTGTTCTGCCATGGCCAGCGAAGAGCCCGGATCTCAATCCCATTGAACATGTCTGGGACCTGTTGGATCGGAGGGTGAGGGCTAGGGCCATTCCCCCCAGAAATGTCCGTGAACTTGCAGGTACCTTGGTGGAAGAATGGGGTAACATCTCACAGCAAGAACTGGCCAATCTGTTGCAGTCCACGAGGAGGAGATGCACTGCAGTACTTAATGCAACTGGTGGCCAGACCACATAGTGACTGTTACTTTTGATTTTGACCCCCCCTTTGTTCAGGGACACATTATTCCATTTCTGTTAGTCACATGTCTGTGGAACTTGTTCAGTTTATGTCACAGTTGTTGAATCTTATGTTAATTCAAATATTTACACGTTAAATTTGCTAAGAATAAACACAGTTGACAGTGAGGACGTTTCTTTTTTTGCTGAGTTTAGTTGTACATTTCAACAGGGAAATGGTTAATGGTTGTGTTTTTGTATTCTTATGATTGGGACCTACTGGCTTATTACGTCCGAGTTTATGGACTGCTTATCCATCATGCTGTGTGTGAATGCTGTCTTTCCATCGGCCCTATACAGTGGTGCCTGAAGTGGGTATACTCAAATTTTGCCAAAAAGTACCCAAACAGCCCACCCAGTGAAGGAAAGGCACGCTGGGTGAAGAATCCTGAGTTTTCCTATAGATTCAGATGTTCAGTCTCACATTATATAGAAAAAATGCTAATATTTGATGGTCTAAGTCCACAACAAAGCTTAAACCACAATCTGATTGGGCAGGCCTGTCAGGGCCTGGCTCCCCAGTGGATGGGCCTCTGTCCAGCCAGGCCCATCCATGTCTACGCCCCTCATGTAAACAGGCATGATGACAACTGCGCATCACAAACTGCCCACTAACCAACACGCCGGACTAAACTTTTTCAATGCCTGCTTTGCATCCCCATTGTTGCCTTAGTTAGCATTTATTGTAGATATAAGTTGAACATCTTTCCCTACTGGCTACCGATGTCATTCTTCTGTGAACTGCTCCATGCCAAAACCAGCTGAGAGCTGCACACTTACTGCCTGCAGATGATATTCCGCTGAAACTAAGCTGTATGCACAGCGAGCATGTGTCTACATTTCATGTGCTTTGTCATTGTGTATGCTACTTTGTGCACTCTCTTTTGTACTACATACTTAAATCGTATACCTCCACTACATTACTTTGATACGCATCAGTAGGGATTAAGTGGTGAGTATAAATAATGCCCACTGAAAAAAGTGGGTTTACGCTTATACCCTCCACTATACCAATGGCCCTTTGTGCTTTATAAAAAGTGGACTTTCCTACATGAGTGCGCTGAAGGCCTATAGGTTCGTCACAGCGCAAACATGTCTATAATAGAAATGAAGGCTGTTAACTTCTTAGGGAGCGGTGGGGCGCTAGCGCTCCCGACACTACCAGGTGAAATGCAAGGCGCCAAATTCAAAATCCAAAAGTTGAATTATTAAACATGCATCAATATACAAGTGTTTCATAGTCATCAAAAGCTCTGCTTCTTGGCAATATCACAGCGTTGTCAGATTTCAAAAAGGCTTTACGGCGAAAGCACCACATTTGATTGTTTGAGGGTAGCACCTAACATA
>QNTS01000477.1:259657-327231 GCA_003317085.1 Hucho hucho
TAATTTGCAAATAAATTCATTAAAAATCCTACAATGTGATTTTCTGGATTTCTTTTTCTCATTTCGTCTGTCATAGTTGAAGTGTACCTATGATGAAAATTACAGGCCTCTCTCATCTTTTTAAGTTGGAGAACTTGCACAATTGGTGGCTGACTAAATACTTTTTTGCCCCACTGTATTTTTTCCATTACCATAAATTCATAAGCTAATCACGGTTCACAGAAAACACATTTCACAGCGACAACAAATCAATTACCTTTTGAAGAACTTCTGCTGAGGGCTTCCCAAGTGTCTAACGAAGACAATACATGGTTCTTTTGTTAGAAAAAGTTATGTATTATATCCATAAATCTCCGTTTGGTTGGCGCGTTATAATGAGAAAATAGAGCCTCCAATCATCCATTGAAACGTGAAGAGAACTCGTTCAACTTATACCTATAAACTTGTCCAAGAACAATCAAACATAATTTTAAATGTATCCTTAGGAACACTTTTCTGTATAAATAGTATAATATTTCAACCGGAATATAAACTGGGCGATAAGAAAGGAAAAAACCACAGAGCGTGCCAGCCGGGAGCGCGCATTTACTTGTATTGACATCTGTGTGGACACTTCCTTATTAGTCTTCTTCTCCGCTCTAAAAGCAGCTAAGAAGAATCAGAACACTTTCTCGAGACTGTTGACATCCAGAGGAAGTGATAGGTACTGCATTCATATGCCCTTATATGGGCATTTTCATAAGGGAGGGGTTCCAAATGAGCAATGTGTCAAAACCACTTTTTCCAGGACAGAAATTCCTCGGGTTTTCGCCTGCCATATCCGTTCTGTTTTACTCACAGACAAAATGTTAACACTTTTAGAAAATTCAGGGTGTTTCCTATCCAATGGTACTAAATATGTGCATATCCTATTTTCTGGGCCTGAATGGGAGGCATTTTACTTTGGGCACGCCAGGCTCTCCAAAACGGTCACCTCGTGCGCTACTCCCTAAGAAGTTAAGATATTAATGTCTCAAGAAAGGAGTGTATATATTTGGCCTGGCGAAGAGGTTTTATGTTAAACAGTGCATTCGGAAAGTATTCAGACCCCATGACAATTTCCATATTTTGTTACCTTATTCTAAAATCGTTTAAATAAATGTTTTTCCTAGTCAATCTACACACAATACCTTAATGACAAAGCGAAAATAGGTTTAGACATTTTTGCTAATTTATTAAAAATAAACAGTAATACCTTACTTTACATAAGTATTCAGACCCTTTGCTATGAGTCTCGAAATTGAGCTCAGGTGCACCCTGTTTCCATTGATCATCCTTGAGATGTTTTTTACAACTTGATTGGAGTCCACCTGTGGTAAATTCAATTGATTGGACATAACTTGGAAAGGCACAAACCTGTCTATATAAGGTCCCACAGTTGACAGTGCATGTCAGAGCAAAAACCAAGCCATGAGGTCGAAGGAATTGTCCGTAGAGCTCCGAGACAGGATTGTGTCGAGGCACAGATCTGGGGAAGGGTACCAAAAAATGTCTGCAGCATTGAAGGTCCCCAAGAACCCATGGCCTTTATCATTCTTAAATGGAAGAAGTTTGGAACCACCAAGACTCTTCCTAGAGCAGGCCACCCGTCCAAACTGAGCAATCGGGGGATGGTCACTCGGATAGAGCTCCAGAGTTCCTCTGTGGAGAAAGGACAACCATCTCTGCAGCACTCCACCAATCAGGCCTTTATGGTAGAGTGGCCAGATGGAAGCCACTCCTCAGTAAAAGGCACGAGAGCCTGCTTGGAGTTTGCCAAAATACACCTAAAGGACTCTGACCAAGACAAACAATACTCTCTGGTCTTTGGCCTGAATGCCAAGCGTCACGCCTGGAGGAAACCTGGCATCATCCCTATGGTGAAGCATGGTGGTGGCAGCCTCAGGCTGTGGGGATGTTTTTTAGCGGCAGGGACTGGGAGACTAGTCAGGATTGAGGGAAAGATGAACAGAGCAAAGTACAGAGAGATCCTTGATAAAAACCTGCTCCAGAGCGCTTAGGACCTCAGACTGGGGCATGTTCACCTTCCAACTGGAAAATGACCCTAAGCACACAGCCAAGACAACGCAGGAGTGGCTTCAGGACAAGTCTCTGAATGTCATTGAGTGGCCCAGCCAGAGTCCAGACTTGAATCCGATCAAACATCTGGAGAGACCTGAAAATAGCTGTTCAGCAATGCTCCCCATCCATCCTGACAGAGCTTGAGAGGATCTGCAGAGAAGAATGTGAGAAACTCGCCAAATACAGATGTGCCAAGCTTGTAGTGTCATACCCCAAGAAATCGCTGCCAAAGGTGCTTCAGAGTACAGAGTAAAGGGTCTGAATACTTATGTAAATGTGAGGTTTTTTTTGTGTAGATTGATGAGGGAAAAAAACAACTTAATCCATTTTAGAATAAGGCTGTACCATAACAAAATGTGGGAAAAAGGGGTCTGATTACTTTGCAAATGCACTGTACTTTCGGTTTTGTACACAAGCTTCAAATAGCTGAAAATACAATATTTTTATGGTTATGGAAAATATATTTCACAGTGGTTTAGATAAAATGATTCTCTACACTATACTTGCTTGTTTTGTGACAAACTGAAATTTGACGAACTACTAGAATTTTAGCAACCAGGAAATGGTGGAGCGATTTCTGCATAGTGCATATTTGTTAGGCCAAGTCATATTCATATCAAATGTAGAGAAAATATAAAATGTGGGCTTCTATAACACAGACCCGAGAGTGTTCGCTATAAAAATAGACATTGGCTATTGGTCTAGATAATAATTAAAAAATATATTATAATAATAATAAAAAACAACATTTGACATTTTGCGCTGCTTTGGTGAGACTAGCTCTGTCTACATTGTTCTCTTGCTTTGTGTAAATATAACATTTATTGAAATAGGCTATAGCAAATAGGAAAATAGGCAATTTAAATCAGAATGTCAACCATGCACTGCCCTGGCTGTGCACTGCCTGATCAAATTATGATCAGAGTAATTGTTTGATATTGTGATCTTTTACTTATCCTTTCAGACAACTGAAATCTATATTCTGGTTGTCAATTGTTTCTACTTGCCCCGGACAAGCCTTAATGTTGAGCCCTGTAAATTCATAGTGTACAAAACAAACTGGATTTTTTAGGGATGATACAGATGTGGGCCATCAAGGAGGCTGATGACCGATATTTTATGCATATATTCAATATCATTACATTTGAAATGTTTTATGACCAAACTTCCCAGAGACAGCCATGTATGCATTAATGCATTTATTTATTTTTTATCAAACAATACATTTGACTTTGTTTTCACCAACCTAACTTCATAACAATAATATTTTATGGTAAAACTGTTGATAAACTGTGTAAATTAAGATGGCATAGGCCTACTCACAGTACAGGTGAAAGCCTACTCAATAGGATGTGTGCATGCATTGCGTTATTGAGCTTGTTTTGGCTGATCTGTGGAGTCTATGGTGCTACAGATGACTAACAACCGGTTTGACTTCCATTTGGGACTTATATTAGCCTACTGATCAACATTTGCGTAGAAGCATCACTTCCAGCATGTCACAACTGTATGGAAGGACATCATATAGGCACTGCTGTTAGTTTGAGAATATAAAACATCCATTCAATGCAAATTGGTCCAACTTAACATGATTTGTGATCAATTAAAAAAAATATATAATATATATTTATTTATTATTTAACTAGGCAATTCAGTTAAGAACAAATTCTTTTTACAACGACGGCCTAGGAACAGTTTCGGGGATTCAATCTAGCAACCTTTCGGTTACTGGTCCAACGCTCTAACCACTAGGCTACCTGCCGCCCCTAATGCTTATGAAACAATTTTTTGTCATTTTCTGTGACCTGGAAAATGTTTTTTTCTCAGCTGTCAGTACCTATTGCCAACCTTTATTTAGGCATTATAAAAACACTTCCTCCCCTATTACGACAATTATCTAAATCAGACTATCAACTGTCAATTTATGGATATGATTGCGGCTAGTCAGATCAGCACACCAGTAAATAGCTAACATTAGACCGCAAGTCAGATGGCTCGTTGCTGAAAAAGGTGCATGTTCAAAATGATAACCAACTAACATTAGCTAGCTATGTTGGCTATTAGTTCCTATCTAGCGAGCATAGTAGCTAATATAGCTAGCTAGCAAACACCACAGATGAAAGGGTTAGTTATCGTAATCTTTGCTTAGCAAGTTACTGTTATAGATTTTATGGTTAATGACTAAATGTTTGTATGACTTAAGAATATTCCATTCTGAAAATGTATGCAATAGAGATAGGGTTAGAAGACAGATGGTAGTCCAATTGATGTGTGTGTGTCTAGATATTAACTTTGTGTGTAGAAGTGGAACAGGCTGGTACGACTTCATCTAGGGAGTATCTGGGAGAACAAAGAATTCTTTGATTCTACCAGACACATGCGAGAGGCCCCTGTCCTTGAAGACAGGAGGGATTTTTAAAGAGCCGCCCAAGTTTGACTTATGTTGCAAAGATTGTGATAAGGAATGAATGGGTACTGTGGGAAAAACCTATTTCCTGGAAAGGGTGGGGAAAATGGTGGGGCCTTTGTATTTTTTGTATTTCAACATAGTACCATATAAGAGACTGTGTACACCTTTTAGAGCTCAGAGCTCTCCCGTGAATAAATAATCTACATTTGACCATTATAAATTGGGCCTCTGTCTCATTTCAACCAGTATCTTACAAATACTGGGTAACAGACAGAGTTTGTTTAATTGAAGTTCAGTTTATGAACATTGAGAACAAAATTTCTATAACAGTTACATAGCTATCTGCTAAGCTAGGTCACAAGCACTTCGCTACACTCACAATAACATCTGCTAACCATGTGTATGTAAACAATACAATTTGATTGCATGCATGTTCGGGCATGTTGACACAAGCCTTATTATTAATGAATTAACGAAACTAGTATTTGCAACAGGACTTCGATTTTGGTCACTATGTTCAATTCATCCTTTTCTCAAAACTGCACCTTTCTGTTGAGCTTGCTGCTGCTGTTTATTTTCTCTGTTAAGACATTCCTCGGCATTGCGCAGTGCCCGTGGCTCAGGCGGTGAGTGACGGCTGGCATAGCAGCAGCTTTGTTATGTAGAGGGACTATCGGCAAACCCGATATAAAAGGGCCGATAGCCTAGAAAAGGCCAATATCAGCTTGGCTGATTATCGAGTGATCTCTATACAAAACATTAGGAACACCTTCCTAATATTGCACCCCATTTTATCCCTCAAAACAGCCTCAAATTAGACTGGGCATGGACTCTACAAGGTGTAGAAAGCGTTGCACAGGGATGCTGCCCCATGTTGACACCAATGCTTCCCACAGTTGTGTCAAGTTGGGTGGTTGACCATACCCATTCAAAGGCACTTAAATATTTTGGCTTGCCCATTCACCCTCAATGGGGCACTCACGCAATCCATGTTTCAATTGTCTCAAGGCTTAAAAATCCTTCTTTAAACGTGTCTCCTCCCCTTCATCTACACTGATTGAAGTGGATTTAATAGGTGACATCAATAAGGGATAAAGATTTCACCTGGATTTACCTGGGTAGTATGTCATAGAAAGATCCGGTGTTCCTAATGTTTTGTGCAGTCAGTGTACGTACATGCACATATTTGCAATTCTACAGAAATGAAAACAAAAACCTTTCAGTTATACAACTTGTCGCGTCTTCCAAACTTTGGAAATATACTGAACAAAAATAACCGCAACATGTTAAGTGTTGGTCCCATGTTTCATGAGCTGAAAAATATTATTTCTCCATTGCCAAGATAATCCATCCACCTGAAAGGTGTAGCATATCAATAAGCTAATTACACAGGTGCACCATGTGCTGGGGACAATAAAATTCCACTTTAAAATGTGTTGTTTTGTTAAAACACATTGTCTGAAGTTCAGGGAGTGCGCAATTGGCATGCTGACTGCAGGAATGTCCAACAGAGCTGTTGACAGATAATTTAATGTTAATTTCTCTACCATAAGCTGCATCCAATGTTGTTTTAGAGAATTTGGCAGTACTTCCAACTGGCCTCACAACCGCAGACCACGTGTAACTACGCTAGCGCAGGACTTCAACATCCGGCTTCTTCACCTGTGGGATTGTCTGAGGGTGTGTGTGTGTGTGGGGACAAACTCATTCTGATTGGCTGGGCCTGGCTCCGCAGTGGGTGGGCCTGGCTCCCAAGTGGGTGGGCCTATGCCCTCCCAGGCCCACCCATGGCTGCACCACTGCCCAGTCATGTGAAATCCATAGATTAGGGCCAAATGAAATGACTTAAATTCACTGATTTCCTTAATAATATCCTCTTAGGGATATAGCGCCCCATTCCCGACATTACCCGGGGAAATGTAACGCGCCAAATTCAAAATCCAAAAGTTGAATTATTAAACATTCATCAATATACAAGTGTTGCATAGTCATCGAAAGCTCAGAGTCTTGGCAATATCACAGCATTCTCAGATTTCAAAAAGGCTTTACGGCGAAAGCACAACATTTGATTGTTTGAGGATAGCACCTCTCATATTTACAGTGAGGGAAAAAAGTATTTGATCCTCTGATGATTTTGTATGTTTGCCCACTGACAAAGAAATGATCAGTCTATAATTTTAATGGTAGGTTTATTTGAACAGTGAGACAGAATAACAACAAAAAAATCCAGAAAAACGCATGGGAAAATTTTTAGAAATGGAATTGCATTTTAATGAGGGAAATAAGTATTTGACCCCTCTGCAAAACATGACTTAGTACTTGGAGGCAAAACCCTTGTTGGCAAATACAGAGGTCAGACGTTTCTTGCAGTTGGCCACCAGGTTAGCATATATCTCGGGAGGGATTTTGTCCCACTCCTCTTTGCAGATCTTCTCCAAGTCATTAAGGTTGAGGCTGATGTTTGGCAACTCGAACCTTCAGCTCCCTCCACAGATTTTCTATGGGATTAAGGTCTGGAGACTGGCTAGGCTACTCCAGGACCTTAATGTGCTTCTTCTTGAGCCACTCCTTTGTTGCCTTGGCCTTGTGTTTTGGGTCATTGTCATGCTGGAATACCCATCCACGACCCATTTTCAATGCCCTGGCTGAGGGAAGGAGGACCTCACCCAAGATTTGACGGTACATGGCCCCGTCCATCGTCCCTTTGATGCAGTGAAGTTGTCCTGTCCCCTTAGCAGAAAAACACCCCCAAAGCATAATGTTTCCACCTCCATGTTTGACGGTGGGCATGGTGTTCTTGGGGTCATAGGCAGCATTCCTCCTCCTCCAAACACAGCGAGTTGAGTTGATGCCAAAGAGCTCCATTTTGGTCTCATCTGACCACAACACTTTCACCCAGTTGTCCTCTGAATCATTCAGATGTTCATTGGCAAACTTCAGACGGGCATGTATATGTGCTTTCTTGAGCAGGCGGACCTTGCAGGTGCTGCAGGATTTCAGTCCTTCACGGCGTAGTGTGTTACCAATTGTTTTCTTGGTGACTATGGTCCCAGCTGCCTTGAGATCATTGACAAGATCCTCCCGTGTAGTTCTGGGCTGATTCCTCACCGTTCTCATGATCATTGCAACTCCACGAGGTGAGATCTTGCATGGAGCCCCAGGCCGAGGGAGATTGACAGTTGAATAATCGCACCAACTGTTGTCACCTTCTCACCAAGCTGCTTGGCGATGGTCTTGTAGCCCATTCCAGCCTTGTGTAGGTCTACAATCTTGTCCCTGACATCCTTGGAGAGCTCTTTGGTCTTNTTAGGAGCACTCCCTTTAAGAGTGTGCTCCTAATCTCAGCTCGTTACCTGTATAAAAGACACCTGGGAGCCAGAAATCTTTCTGATTGAGAGGGGGTCAAATACTTATTTCTCTCATTAAAATGCAATTCCATTTATAACATTTTTCACATGCGTTTTCCTGGATTTCTTGTTGTTATTCTGTCTCTCACTATTCAAATAAACCTACCATTAAAATTATAGAATGATCATTTCTTTGTCAGTGGGCAAACGTACAAAATCAGCAGGGGATCAAATACTTTTTCCCCCCACTGTTTGCATTAGCATGAATCCATAACCAGCGCGGGTCTCACAAAACACC
Source organism: Hucho hucho (assembly GCA_003317085.1). Classification (NCBI taxonomy): domain Eukaryota; kingdom Metazoa; phylum Chordata; class Actinopteri; order Salmoniformes; family Salmonidae; genus Hucho; species Hucho hucho. The sequence continues at coordinate 267,813 of QNTS01000477.1, forward strand.
TAAGAGTTAAAATAAATTAATTACCTTTGATGATCTCCTGCTGAGGGGATTGCCCTCGAAGTGTCCAAGCAAGACAATCCATGTTTCTTTTGTTAGAAAAAGTCATTTATTATATCCATAAATCTCAGTTTGGTTGGCGCGGTATGTTCAGAAAATCCACCGTCGAGTCGCCCGTTGTACAGTGAAGAGAAAGCATTCAAATTATACCTATCAACTTTGCCCAAACAAATCAAACATAATTTATAATGTATCCTTAGGTATCCTTTTAAGTATATTAACGATTATATTTCACACGGATAGCATCCTAAATGATATAAAAGAAAAATAAAGAGGAACGCGCACACTGTCTCGCGCACCGAAAATCATATTGACTTCCTGGTTTCTCTTACCAATTCATCTTCTATAAGGCTCTGTTCCATGATAAAGCCATGAAACACTGTCTAAAGACTGTTGACATCTAGTGGAACCCATAGGTACTGCAACCTGGGAGCTATTTTACTGAAAATCCCATAGGGATCCCATAGGGAGTGAGGAAATGTCACAAAAATAATTTCTGGACATAAATTCCTCGGGTTTTCGCCTGCTATATCAGTTCTGTTATACTCACCAGACAATATTTTAACAGTTTTAGAGCCTTCAGAGTGTTTCCTATCCAATAGTACTAATGATGTGCATATCCTAGTTTCTGGGCCTGAGTGGCAGGCATTTTACTTTGGGCACGCCAGACTCTCCAAAACCGTCACCTCTGCAGCCGCTCCCTAATAGGCTCAGTAAAATCGTTGAAATTGTTGCACGTTGCGTTTATATTTTTGTTCAGTACAAAATATGCAACCTTTTCTGAAAAGCCCATTCAAGTTTTTCCTCATTAGTTTTGGTTTCTGTTGCATTTTCTTCAAACTAGGTTACTCAAATCATCATATAAAGTATAGTAAAATGTATAATCTCACTTAAATCGCAGACTGTACATAGCAAATCATCTTAATTTATGGCATTGAAGCTACCTACTTTAATTGCCAGAGGCAGTATCCAGGGTCTCAACTGCGCAAACAAGGATCTTTGATTTCTTGTTAAGCGACAGGTGACATAGGGTTCTAGATCATAGGTGTTTTTGATCTGGTTAGAAGTTCTGAGCTTTGGTTTTAGCCATATATCAGTTGGCCATTTTGATTTGTAGCTAAGGGTTAACTTGTGTTAACTTGCTTTGTAGATCAGCTTCCTTAAATATGTAATTAAGTTCCTTTGTCCAAGGGTATTGGGTGTTTTGGTGGCAGGGAAAGAGTTAGTCTGGAGCCCTGTAGCCTGCCGGATGTTTCCCAGCAGGTGTGTGTGCCCCTACATGTATGAACAGCTTGGCATACTGGGTGCTGCCCTGTTGTGTGTGTGTGTGTGTGCCCACACTCACGTGTTCATACCTGTACAGGCGGGTCAGCGTGCTGAATATTATCCTGCAGGTGGCTCATGAGCATCAGGTCACGAGCTTGATACCAGCGTGAGTGAAGCGCGTGGTGGTAGATGTGGCACAGGATGGCACATGTGCGGATGCGGTCTGTGCGGTCCTTAGCGTAGATGAACTTGCACAGGCGGTCCATGATGAAGGCACTGTCCTCGCCTTCGCTCTCCTCCGCGTCCTGCTCAGACTAGGGAGGAAGTACAGAGACAAAGAGAGAAGGGGGAGAGGGATTAAGTGACAATTATATAGTAGGTGAGTATAGTGTTGCACGGTATACCGGTACCACGGAATCAAAATCTCATAATACTTATAACATTTTAAAATACTGTAGTACCGTTTCATATGATAATAACCAACCTTTCCAGCCCTACCGATCTAAAAGAACCTAATGGCGCCTGCCTGTTATAAAATGTTTATATAGTCAGCAAGAGTTACTAGTCTCTTGTACGCGCAGGTCCAATAATATCCACTTCACTTTTCATGCGCATGTCACGTAAGGCAGCTGTAATCAGCCATCAGCAACCATATACCAGCCCTCACCTGTTTCTCTCCGTCCGCTCTTCCCTCGCATCTATTCCTCCGTCAGTTAAAAAAATATACACTACCGTTCAAAGGTTTGGGGTCATTTAAAAATGGCCTTATTTTTTAAAGAAAAGCAAATTTTTTGTCCATTAAAATAACATCAAATTGATCAGAAATACAGTGTAGACATTGTTAATGTTATAAATGACTATTGTAGCTTGAAACAGCAGATTTTTTATGGAAACTCTACATGGGCGTACAGAGGCCCATTATCAGCAACCATCACTCCAGTGTTCCAATGGCACGTTGTGTTAGCTAATCCAAGTTTATAATTTAAAAGGCTAATTAATCATTAGAAAAAAATTGTTCTGATTAAAGAAGCAATAAAACTGGCCTTCTTTAGACTAGTTGAGTATCTGGAGCATCAACATTTGTGGGTTTGATTACAGGCTCAAAATGGCCAGAAACAAAGCACTTTCTTCTGAAACCTGTCAGTCTATTCTTGTTCTGAGAAATGAAGGCTATTCCATACGAGAAATTGGCAAGAAACTGAAGATCTCGTGCAACGCTGTGTACTACTCCCTTCACAGAACAGCGCAAACTGGCTCTAACCAGAATAGAAAGAGCGGGAGGCCCCAGTGCACAACTGCGCAAGAGGACAAGTACATTAGAGTGTCTAGTTTTAGAAACAGACCCCTCACAAGTCCTCAACTGGCAGCTTCATTAAATAGTACCTGCAAAACACCAGTCTCAACATCAACAGTGAAGAGGTGACTCCGGGATGCTGGCCTAGGCAGAGTTCCTCTGTCCAGTGCCTGTGTTCTTTTGCCCATCTTAATATTTTCTTTTTATTGACCAGTCTGAGATATGGCGTTTTCTTTGCAACTCTGCCTAGAAGGCCAGGAGTCACCTCTTCACAGTTGACGTTGAGACTGGAGTTTTGCGGGTACTAAACTCAGCAAAAAAAGAAACTTAAATTTTTCAGGACCCTGTCTTTCAAAGATAATTTGTAAAAATCCAAATAACTTCACAGATCTTCATTGTAAAGGATTTAAACACTTTTTCCCATGCTTGTTCAATGAACCATAAACAATTGATGAACATGCACCTGTGCAACGGTCGTTAAGACACTAACAGCTTACAGACAGTAGGCAATTAAGGTCACTGTTATGACAACTTAGGACACTAAAGAGGCCTTTCTACTGACTCTGAAAAACACCAAAAGAAAGATTCCCAGGGTCCCTGCTCATCTGTGTGAACGTGCCTTAGGCATGCTGCAAGGAGGCATGTGGACTGCAGATGTGGCCAGGGAAATAAATTGCAATGTCTCTACTGTGAGACGCCTAAGACAGTGCTACAGGGAGACAGGATGGACAGATGATCGTCCTCGCAGTGGCAGACCACGTGTAACACCTGCACAGGATCGGTACATCCGAACATCACACCTGCGGGACAGGTACAAGATGTCAACAACAACTGCCTGAGTTACACCAGGAACGCACAATCCCTCCATCAGTGCTCAGACTGTCTGCAATAGGCTGAGAGAGGCTGGACTGAGGGCTTGTAGGCCTGTTGTAAGGCAGGTCCTCACCAGACATCACCGGCAACAACGTCGCCTATGTGCACAAACCCATTGTCGCTGGACCAGACAGGGCTGGCAAAAAGTGCTCTTCACTGACAAGTGATGGTCGGATTCGCGTTTATCGTTTAAAGGAATAAGCGTTACATCGAGGCCTGTACTCTGGAGCGGGATCGATTTGGAGGTGGGGTGTCAGTCATGGCCTGGGGCGGTGTGTAACAGCATCATCGGACTGAGCTTGGGATCTTGCAGGTGCCTTGGTGGAAGAATGGGGTAACATCTCACAGCAAGAACTGGCCAATCTGGTGCAGTCCAAGAGGAGGAGATGCACTGCAGTACTTAATGCAGCTGGTGGCCACACCAGATACTGACTGTTACTTTTGACCCCCCCTTTGTTCAGGGACACACTTTTCAATTTCTGTTAGTCACATGTCTGTGAACTTGTTCAGTTTATGTCTCAGTTGTTGAATCTTATGTTCATACAAATATTTACACATGTTAAGTTTGCTGAAAATAAACGCAGTTGACAGGGAGAGGACGTTTCTTTTTTTGCTGAGTTTATTTAATGAAGCTGCCAGTGAGGCGACTGTTTCTCAAACTAGATACTCTAATGTACTTGTCCTCTTGCTCAGTTGTGCACCGGGGCCTCCCACTCTTTCTATTCTGGTTAGAGCCAGTTTGCGCTGTTCTGTGAAGGGAGTAGTACACAGCGTTGTAAGAGATCTTCAATTTCTCGCATGGAATAGCCACAAATGCTGATGCTCGAGATACTCAACTAGTCTAAAGAAGGCCAATTTTATTGCTTCTTTAATCAGAACAACATTTTTCAGCTGTGCTAACATAATTGCAAAAGGGTTTTCAAATTATCAAATAGCCTTTTAAAATGATAAACTTGGATTAGCTAACACAATGTGCCATTGGAACACAGGAGTGATGGTTGCTGATAATGGCCCTCTGTACGCCTATGTAGATATTCCATAAAAAAATTCCAGCTACAATAGTAATTTACATCATTAACAATGTCTACACTGTATTTCTGATCTATTTGATGTTATTTTAATGGAGAAAAACAAAGACATTTCTAAGTGACCCCAAACTTTTGAACGGCAGTGTATATACAAATGTTGCAAGAATGGTGAACAGGGATGCAGACCCAGACCCTGAGTCTTCTGTTATTTGATTTGTACATTTGAGCAGCGCGCAAAGCGAGCAATGTTGATACATTGTATCATTTCATCGCCTGTTATAACCAAGAGCACAGACCAGTCTGAGTAGACTTTCATGCAGAATCAGTGTCAGAGGGAAAATGGAGCACCGCGTCGCGACAGGCATGCTTGCAGCTTTAGAGCAAAGTAAACAGCTTGTCTCTAGCCTAAAAGGAAAAAAAATATGACCCATGACCGAGGATTACCTTTTTTCCTTTCTATCGGGATTCGCGCACATTTTATATAATTTCGCAAACCATATCGCGGGCCGTTTTAAACTAACCCCGGTTCGCTAGTTATTGGTTTGATAACAAACAACGTTGTTCAGTCATGTTACCTAGCTAGATAACCAGGTTGTTACCAGGTTTAGGCAAATTTGATTGGCACAGGAAGAAAGGAAAATGGTCTGCTACTCATGAGATGTGCTTCAAAGGTAGGATTCATATAGGCCTAATAGTAAGCCTAAACCATTTCAAAAATCTATTTCTGGTGCTCCTTAAATTCTGTTTGGTGCCTAATGTTTTAAAAGATGGGAGCAGTATGTGTGTTTGTGGGAGAGTGATGGAGACAGAGTGTTTGAGGAAGGGAGGGAGAGTGTGTGTGTGTGTGTTAACTGAAGAGCAGTATTTTCCCCTTACTGACACAATGACATGCAAATCATGACGCATGTTTTTTGCTTTCTGCCCACCAAATCACAGGTAGACCTTTGCAAATATGAGCAAATTAGCCATTCTATGCAGTATTTTATTTTTTACTTAACAGTGTGGAGTTAAACTCAATGAGTTGTATTGAGTAGAAGTGTGAATTTCAGCGCCAGGTTTTTGGAGAATGTTTAGAAAACATGACCAAGCATTCAGGGGACAGGGCGAACAGGATGCTAGGCCACTGTTTTTTTTGCACCGCTAGGCCACAGATTTGTTTTTATTATGGTATCGTGATACTTGGCCTGGTATCGTTACGACACTAGGTGAGGACAAGGTTGGGTTATGACTAGAGGTGTGATGTTAAAACATTTAAAAGAAATTTAAAATGAAAAAGAGAAAGTAATTTCAGACAACTGAGAAGCACCCATGGGGTCCATAGAAATATAACTACTAAAACAGACATTCCCATTCAAGTTCTATGATTGGTGGACCGGCTGCCATATTGAGTGTCCATATTGAGTGTACCCATAACCTGGAAGTAATTTTGTGTTCATGATGGGGTCTTCCTTACCTTGGTCTCTCCCTGGAGGCCCAGGGCGCGGCGGTGAGCCTTGTAGTCAAACTTGTAGTAGGTGTGCATGATGCGGCGTAGGTAGACGCGGCACACCTCCTCCGTGCTGCCCTTGGTCTCCAGGTAGCCCAGCAGGCGGTCGATGATGCCGCACACACGCCCCTCGTCCTTCAAGTTGTCCACGTACTCTGGGGGAGGGAGAGAGTGAGTGATTAAATATCATTGTGTGAAATTTAAAGTTGGTGTGAAAAAGAAAAATCGGGGTATGGGTTTTCATAGGTAAAAAAGTGATCCCAAGAATGTGTGTTATGTACATGGTACAGGTTTTCATAGGAATTCTATTGCTGTCTATTCTATTAATCAGTTTACTTCATATTTTTTATTTATTTATTTTATTTCACCTTTACTTAACCAGGTAGGCTAGTTGAGAACAAGTTCTCATTTACAACTGCGACCTGGCCAAGATAAAGCAAAGCAGTGCGACACAAACAACAAACACAGAGTTACACATGGAATAAACAAACATACAGTCAATAATACAATAGAAAAAAGTACATATATATTCAGTGCAAATGAGGTAGGATGAGGGAGGTAAGGCAATAAATAGGCCATAGTGGCGAAATTGTTACAATACAGCAATTAAACACTGGAGTGGGCTATGTATAGGTGCAATGATCTGTGAGCTGCTCTGACAGCTGGTGCCTAAAGCTAGTGAGGGAGATATGGGTCTCCAGCTTCAGTGATTTTTGCAGTTCGTTCCAGTCATTGGCAGCAGAGAACTGGAATGAAAGGCGGCCGAAGGAGGAATTGGCATTGGGGGTGACCAGTGAAATATACCTGCTGGAGTGTGTGCTACGGGTGGTTGCTGCTATGGTGACCAGTGAGCTGAGATAAGGCGGGGCTTTACTTAGCAAAGACTTATAGATGACCTGGAGCCAGTGGGTTTGGCGACGAATATGAAGTGAGGGCCGGCCAACGAGAGCATACAGGTCGCAATTGTGGGTAGTATATGGGGCTTTGGTGACAAAACGGATGGCACTGTGATAGACTACATCCAGTTTGCTGAGTAGAGTGTTGGAGGCTATTTTGTAAATGACATCGCCAAAGTCAAGGATCGGTAGGATAGTCAGTTTTACAAGGATATTTTTGGAAGCATGAGTGAAGGATGCTTTGTTGCGAAATAGGAAGCCGATTCTAGATTTAATTTTGGATTGGAGATGCTTAATGTGAGTCTGGAAGGAGAGTTTACAGTCTAACCAGACACCTAGGTATTTGTAGTTGTCCACATATTCTAAGTCAGAACCGTCCAGTGTAGTGATGCTGGACGGGTGGGCAGGTGTGGGCAGCGATCGGTTGAAGAGCATGCATTTAGTTTTACTTGCATTTAAAAGCAGTTGGAGGCCACGGAAGGAGAGATGTATGGCATTGAAGCTCCTCTGGAGGTTAATTAACACAGTGTCCAAAGAAGGGCCAGAAGTATACAGAATGGTGTCGTCTGCGTAGAGGTGGATCAGAGAATCACCAGCAGCAAGAGCGACATCATTGATGTATACAGAGAAAAGAGTCGGCCCGAGGATCGAACCCTGTGGCAGCCCCATAGAGACACCCCCATAGAGGTCCAGACAACAGGCCCTCCGATTTGACACACTGAACTCTGTCTGAGAAGTAGTTGGTGAACCAGGCGAGGCAGTCATTTGAGAAACCAAGGCTGTTGAGTCTGCCGATAAGAATGTGGTGATTGACAGAGTCGAAAGCCTTGGCCAGGTCGATGAATACAGCTGCACAGTATTGCCTCTTGTCGATGGTGGTTATGATATCGTTTAGGACCTTGAGCATGGTTGGGGTGCACCCATGACCAGCTCTGAAACCAGATTGCATAGCGGAGAAGGTACCGTGGGATTCGAAATGGTCGGTGATCTGTTTGTTAACTTGGCTTTCGAAAACCTTAGAAAGGCAGGGTAGGATAGATATAGGTCTGTAGCAGTTTGGGTCTAGAGTGTCTCCCCCTTTGAAGAGGGGGATGACCGCGGCAGCTTTCCAATCTTTGGGGATCTCAGATGATACGAAAGAGAGGTTGAACAGGCTAGTAATAGGGGTTGCAACAATTTCGTCGGATATGTGTCTACAGTGACTGAGTATCAATTAAGTTGGTCTTTGACAGACGCACAAGTGACTTGGATAATGCAAAAATGCGGGTGTGAATCTAAAATGGCGAGTACACTACGAGGGCCTCACCTTGAGAGTGGGGGTCAGTGTTCTGCATGATCTTGGTGAACTCCTCGTCCATCCTCTCCACCAAGGTCAGAATGCAGCCACGCACCCTGAATGGCTGAGGAACAGATAGAGAAACTGAATTTATTTGTACCATCTACAGCAAACTGCAGCCTATCACATGAAGTGTATTGCCATGCCTGTCTTCTTGCCAAAAGGACCACAATGGCAATAAGTAAAATACTAATGTATTTGATAGGTTTTTGTAAGGTACATACTGCTTGTTCTTGACTGTATATGTATTTATATTTTTTTGAATGATATTAGAACTTTAATTTTCCTGTGGAGAACTACTCGTTTGGAGTAGTTCAAATAAATTAACCAATCAATCATTCATTCACTGTAAGAAACTCAATCAACCACTAAGAGTTTTCTGTGAGAGAATTACCTGAGAGTCAGTTATGGCCAGGTTCTCGCTGTCCTCTGCGATGTTCTCGCCGATAAAGATGTTGTTGTTGTTAAAGAGGATGTCCAGCAGCTCGTCAATGCAGTCCAGACACTTCTTCCACATATCAGCCTGGGAGAGGGGTGGGGTGGGACAGGTAAAATGGATGAGGAGATATTAGTGTGAATTGGGATCACACTCGGGCCGGATACGGGAGAATCCAGGACGAAAACGGGACTTTATGGTTGTCAGCACCATTTCACCAGGTCAAATTCCTGGTAAATGTACTTGTAGAATCAAGGTGATTCTGATGCTGAGAAGACATTTCTAAAAACAGATAACTTATCCAATAACTTTGCTTTTACATTTAATACATCTCACCCCACCACATTTTTCCCCCAACTGCTATGGGGGACATTAAAAGGGATGGAATTGCCATTATCGGAGAATTGCACATTAAATATTATTTTTTTTCCCCTCCTCAAATGTGTTGTCATTTCATATAGAGGTGTCAGAATTAAGATCGCTCAGGTTCAACCCCTTCAGACTACGACGGACAGTCTATCCCGTTAGCATAGCCACACATCCGTGGAGTGGACAGATGGGCGGTAATAAAACAGGAAGGTTTTAGCATTTAGCAATTTAAGCATTTAATAATTTAACAAATAAGCATTTAATAATTTGTAATTTAGCAACTTAGCATTTAACGCCAGTGAGTCTGACCTTCATGAAGGCGGCCAGGTTAGGGTTGTAGTCGTACAGGGAGGCGATGATGTTGAACTTGATCTTGACCAGGATGCCCTCGCCCAGAATGTTCTCATTGGAGATGTTGGCCAGGGCATGGAGTAGCTCGATCTGGGCAGCTCTGAACAAAGCAGAATGTAGAGGAGGAAGGTAGAGAGAGAATAACAGGTGTAGGGACAGTGTTAAGTTAGTTTAGGGTCTTTTCAGGCTTTGGTGTCATATCGGCTAGGGACTTTACTGAATGGTGTTTTTATCTGGTCGCAAAAGAAACCCCAAAACCCTACCTGATGTCCCCTTGTAGACATGAAAGTGCTATATCTTTCAAAGGCAAAAACTTTGCATAGCCTTAGGTACAACCGATACCATATTGTTTACATAAGCATGGTTTTTAGATCTACAAAGGCCCATCGACTAGGGGCACATTTTGGGACAGAGCATTTATGTCAATGTAGTCAAATGAGTCGTACCTGTCTGTTCCCTTCTTTCCACGGGCCTGCAGAATCTCGTTGAGTTTCTTTACCACAACTGTTGTGTTGATTTCTGTTCCCTTGGCAAACATCTTAAAGGGTAGGAAGCATGAGTTTTTACTCACTAAAGTAACAACACAGTGTAGTCAAAGACTTAGTAACTTAGTTGAAGGCACGATCTGGTTAGCTATAAATACAAACATAGTTATGTTTTTTTAACATATTTAGTCACTTATTTCTGTATACCCACAATTAACTATTTTCTCAACGTAATATGGAGAATCTACTCTGCGTAGCTAGCTCACACTGGCTAACGTTAGCCACTAGCCATGCAGACAGACTGCTGGCAGTGATGAGCTACAATTTACCAATCACGAGGTGGTGTGATGTAAACAACCAATCAAATTCCCCACATTGTCCTGCTCGCCTTCTCCATGCAGCTCTGATTTCTCCTGCACCGGCAGGCTTACCTCTGGTGCAAAAGGAAAGTGGAAAATCATTAATGCCTGCTCTAATTGTTTAGTACCTCGTCTGTTCTTCGTTTTTCGTCCTACAATTTATTTGGTCAACTTTGACATGTTTTTAGTTTTTCAACCTTAGCTTAGTACTAGCGCACTACAGTAGCTGACTGACTGTGCTGTTGTGATCATTTCAATCTGCCTGGAGCCTTCCTCAGCTCACCATTTTATTGTCTCTTCCCCTCGTCTCCTGTGCCCAATGCCGACTCTGGATTATTGTCTTTGGAATCTACTTTAGATTTACTTCACTATAGGATTAGCGGACTCTCCCCTCCGAAGGTGAAACGGCCTCTCCCTTTGAAGTGCCTCTCTCCTTGGCTCTTCTTTGATGGCCAACACAGTCGTATATAAGTCTCCAGTCTCTGTACTTTATATCTGCTGGCTTTTTGTGTGTGTGTTCTATGGGTTCCTGTGCTAGACCAGGCGGTGTTGTTCTCTGGCTTACTATTTAGTTATGGCGCCCGTGGTGGTTGGCTAGCTAGGCTAAAATAACAAACTTTAGCTGGCTGGCTTGCTGGCTAAGAATTGCATATACCGGCAACATTGTTTGATAACTGGTTAGATGGCGTTATGCATTTCCAAAACTTTGGTTTACTTTAATGTAGCTGTAAGCTAGGTGAAGCAACTGGACCCATGCAGTGCTAACATAACGTTAGCAGGCTGGTTGGCTAGCAACCTCAACAAATCAGCTTGCAACAATTAATTCATAAAGTATTTGCTTGTAAGTTGGCTGAAAATGTAATTGCGTGCAAACGATTTGGTTTAATTCTAAGTTATTTCTGTTGGAGTTTACATTATAGGGAATAGGCTGGCTTGCTGGGTCCTCCATATTACATCAGAACCCACAAAAACATTTTCTGGCATGCCTTCGGCATTCTGATTTTATGTAACAACCCGAAAAATTGAAAAGTGAGGTGCAACTTTGCATTGGGACGTTTGGTGCATATACTAACCATATGTTAAATGTGGTTACGTTTATGCTGCCTAACCTTTAAACCTCCTGTCAGGAAAAGCAATTGGCACTCTATCCACATTCACTGGCAGGTTTGGCTCTGTACTCAAAGCGTTTCAGAGTAGCAGTGCTGATCTAGGATCAGGTCATTACAATCTAAAAGGCAGAAATGATCCTAGATTAGCAGCACTTCTACTCTGAGACGCGTTATGACCATATAGGACCATTGGGTCGTGTTCATTTGGGGACTAGAGAGAAAATGCTTTAAAACGTTTTGCAATGAAAAACAAAAATGAGTGTTTCTTATTAGTAAAGGTAAGGTGGTCCCTCTCCATTTGTCAGTTCTTACATTTGGTGGTTAATGAACACAAACTATACATACAGATAAGTGGAGTGCCATGACTTGATTACCCACCTTAACAAGGGGCACTCCTCCCTTCACCTTCTCCCATTCTCCTTCGCCCTCCTCTTGGGCCTCTTCCTCTGCCTCCTCCTCCAGGCGCTCCTTCCGCTTGTGTCTCTTCTTCCTATCCTCCTTTTTCTTCTCACTGGTATGTCGCTCAACCTCACTACCAGACCTGGCAAGACAGAATGAGGTGTTGTGAATAAATTTAGGTCAGTGTGTAAAACTCTCTAAAGCAGGGGGTAGGCAACTTGATTCAGTCGTCAGCCAATTTTTTTCCAGCGCAGCAGGTTGCGGGGCTGGGACATTATTATATAATTATTTTATTAACTAAGAAAACATTGAGGGGCCAAATAAAATCGCTTTGGGGCCAAATTTGTCTTGCACGCCGCCTGTTGCTCAGCACTGCTCTAGAGTATAGTTTAACATACAGAGTGAGATATACTGAATGACAGTCAGAGGCAGTATGTTTAGACTTCGAGGAATGTTCGGTTACAGAGGCAGTGATATTGACTCTAGACTCAATACACAATAATTCCATCCTAACGCACAAGGTACAAAGGACAGGGACTGACTTCTTGAGGAAGATTTTGGCAATGGCGTTATTGCCCTCTTCGTCTTCACTACCGCTGCCGCTTTCCGCAGTGTCTGAGTCCCAGTCTTCGTCATCCACATCACTGCTTCTGGAAGACTCCTCGTCCTGTTGAAGACAAACACTGTCATTACACAATACACACACACACACACACACGAGTTAGATTATCCCCCATGCAGTCTTAATGTCATTTTTAAACCATCCCTGTTTATCTAATCAATCACTGTTAATTTATTGAAAATTACACCAAAATATATTTTTAATAATTTATTTCCCTGAACCTCCTTGGGCCACTGAAATCTTCAGTCTGATTGTGTGGACGTGGGGATACACATTTGAATACTTATTTCCCTCATTAAAATACAAATCAACTTATAACATTTTTCACATGCGTTTTTTCTGGATTTTTTGGTTGTTATTCTGGTCTCTCACTGTTCAAATAAACCTACCGTTAAAATTATAGACTGATCATTTCTTTGTCAGTGGGCAAACGTACAAAATCAGCAGGGGATCAAATACTTTTTTTCCCTCACTGTACATCATGCATCTTAATTTGCTGTATCATTGTTGGACCAAATCGTAAACAAGGTTATAAAGAAAGTCTAAATCATTGCATGCAAGTATCTTTTCCAGTTATTGGTTTACATGTGTTCAAGCTCTGGAAGGTGTCCCTGTGAGAGGAAAACAGATCATGGAGAAAGTAATAGGGTGTTAGCTAAACATAATCAGATTGGTCTAAAATGTAGAGCAGCAGCAGAGTTATCATCGATGGTATGAAGTACAAAAGTAGCAGTTTTATTTACATTGTCCTCACCAGCTTGCTCGAACACTGACATTACTATACACAACTACAACATACCATGACAGGAAAGGCGGAAGAGTTAGTATTGCAAACACACAATTACACTTAGCTTCTCAACAACAACTTGTTTGGCAGAATCTGTTGTCATTTACACAAATGTGTTTTCAAATAGTCATACAGTCAATCACAGATAGACCCATAGCCCCTACACATTGACAATTCCTACTAAAATCGGTTATAGGTCATGGTTCAACTACTACGCTCTCTGAAAAAAGTTATATAGAACTTCTGCCCCATAGCAGAACAATCGTGGGTCTATATTTGGAATGTTAACGATTAACTGTTGACCGGTTAGAACACCAAAAAATACATTTGACCGGTTATGCTTATCGGACTATAGGTGAATTAGCAAAATTGAGTGGAATTCAATTGATGCGTGTATATTTGTTAGTTTGACATACATCTTATTTATCAAAACACACACAGGATATGCTACAGAGCCTAGTAGGCTATGAGCAGAATAATATCACCTGTTGGACAACGCAGCTCTCAAACAGCTGGATGCTGCTGGAGTGAAACGTGTTCTTATAAGCACAGTCATTGTGCAACAATTCTGAATGCAATCGCATGTTAAAAACATAGTTTTGATGGCCACAATTAACAAGAGGAGGATCTCAGCTTGATATTGCTACTATTTTTAGTAATTGAAGCCAATCATCCATTTGCGTGCATGGACAATACAATAGGCAAAGCTATGAGCGAGTCACCCACCACCTAGCAACTGGAGGAAGTATGGATTTTAAAAACATACTTCAAATTGTTTGAAACCTGGACGTTTTACTTTATATTATGAGGCATGTCTTACCTTGCTTCAAAGTAGCCAGCCTAGCCAAAATCAAACCATAGAAACGTAGAGGCAATTTTAAAAAGACTTCCTAATTTGCCATTAAAACAGCATTTCTCTCCTGTTCTATTTGTTTTCATATCAACTTTCTTTCGTTGTCCAAAAGCAAAAGGCACAATCCTAGTCATATTAGCAACCCATCCCTCTTTCTACGTTGGAGATTTTCAGCTAGGTCACATATGGAACCACATGCATCAGGTGCGCTATTTAGAATGGTATTTTCCCAGGAATAGCATTTTGGAAAATGTTTGAAATTATGTTTTATATTGGTTGATTCATTAGAGAAGTATGTTCAATAACATAGCCTTTTTTGAGGGCTGTGAGGATTGGCTTGCTACTGTTGCATGTTGCAATGTCAGTTCCTTGTACGCATGCATAATATGCATATACTCATCCAGAGGCTGCGCTCCTAGTGGCTGGGGACTTTAATGCAGGGAAACTTAAATCAGTTTAACCTAATTTCTACCAGCATGTTAAATGTGCAACCAGAGGAGAAAAAACAACTCTAGACCACCTTTACTCCACACACAGAGACGTGTACAAAGCTCACCCTCGCTCTCCATTTGGCAAATCTGACCATTATTCTATCCTCCTGATTCCTGCTTACAAGTAAAAATTTAAGCAGGAAGCACCTGTGACTCAGTCTGTAAAAAAGTGGTCAGATGAAGCAGATGCTAAACTATAGGACTGCTTTGCTAGCACAGACTGGAATATGTTCCGGGATTCTTCCGATGGCATTGAGGATTACACCACATCGGTCACTAGCTTAATCAATAAGTGCATCGATGACGTGGTCCCCACAGTGACTGTACGTACATACCCCAACCAGAAGTCATGGACAGCCAACATCCACACTGAGCTAAAGGGTAGAGCTGCCGCTTTCAAGGAGCGGGACTCTAACCCGGAGGCTTATAAGAAATCCCGCTATGCCCTCCGACGAACCATCAAACAGGCAAAGCATCAATACAGGACTAAGATCGAAACGTACTACACCGGCTCCGATGCTGAGGAATGTGTAGGGCTTCCAAACTATTACAGACTACAAAGGGAAGCTCAGCCGAGAGCTGCCCAGTGACACGAGCCAACCAGACGAGCTAAATCACTTATTTGCTCTCTGCGAGGCAAGTAACACAAACATGCATGAGCGCATCAGCTGTTCCAGACGACGGTGTGATCACGCTCTCCGCAGACGATGTGAGTAAGACCTTAAAACAGGTCAACATTCAACAGACAGATTACCAGGACATGTACTCCGAGCATGCGCTGACCAACTGGCAAGTGCCTTCACTGACATTTTCAACCTCTCCCTGTCTGAGTCTGTTATACCAACATGTTTCAAGCAGACCACCATAGTCCCTGTGCCCAAGAACACTAAGGTAACCTGCCTAAATGACTACTGACCCGTAGCACTCACATCTGTAGCCATGAAGTGGTTTGAAAGGCTGTCTGTCTCACATCAACACCATTAACCCAGAAACAATAGACCCACACAATTTGCATACCGCCCACACAGATCGACAGATGATGCAATCTCTGTTGCACTCCACACTTTCCTTTCACACCTGGAAAAAAGGAACACCTATGTGAGAATGCTATTCATTGAATACAGCTCAGCGTTCAACAGCATAGTGCCCTCACAGCTCATCACTAAGCTAAGGACCCTGGGAATAAACACCTCCCTCTGCAACTGGATCCTGGACTGTCCTGACGGGCCGCCCCAAGGTGGTAAGGGTTGGTAACACATCCGCAACGCTGATCCTCAACACGGGGGCCCCTCAGTGGTGCGTGCTCAGTCCCCTCCTGTACTCCTTGTTCACTCATGACTGCACGGCCAGGCACGACGCCAAAACAATCATTAAGTTTGCAGATGACAACAGTGGTAGGCCTGATCACCGACAAGACAGCCTATAGGGAGGAGGTCAGAGACCTGACTGTGTGGTGCAAGGACAACAACCTTCCCCTCAACGTGAAGACAAATTAGATGATTGGGACTACAGGAAAAGGAGGACCGAGCACGCCCCCATTCTCATTGACGGGGCTGCAGTGGAGCAGGTGGAGACCGTCAAGTTCCTTGGTGTCCACATCACCAACAAACTAACATGGTCCAAGCACACCAAGACAGTCGTGAAGAGGGCACGACAAAACCTATTCCTCCTCAGGAGACTGAAAAGATTTGACATGGGTCATCAGATCCTCAAAAGGTTCTACAGCTGCACCATCGAGAGCATCCTGACTGGTTGCATCACTCCCTGGTATGACAACTGCTCGGCTTCCGACTGCAAGGCAGTACAGTGGGTAGCGCGTACGGCCCAGTACATCACAGGGGTCAAGCTTCCTGCCATCCAGGACCTCTATACCAGGCGGTGTCAGAGGAAGGCCCTAAAAATTGTCAACGACTCCAGCCACCCTAGTCATAGACTGTTCTCTCTGCTACCGCACAGCAAGCAGTACCGGAGCGCCAAGCCTAGGTCCAAGAGGCTTCTACCCCCAAGCCATAAGACTACTGAACATCTAATCAAATGGCTACCCAGACTATTTGCATTGCCCCCCCCTCTTTTATGCTGCTGCTACTCTGTTATGATCTATGCATAGTCACTTTAATAACTCTACCTACATGTACATATTATCTCAATAACCCCGACTAACCGGTGCCCCCGCATATTGACTCTGTACCGGTACCCCCTGTATATAGCCTCGCTATTGTTATTTTACTGCTGCTCTTTAATTATTTGGTACTTTTATTTCTTTATTTTTTTTTTTAAAGGTATTTTTCTTAAAACTGCATTGTTGGTTAAGGGCTTGTAAGTAAGCATTTCACAGTAAGGTCTACACCTTTTGTATTCGGCGCATGTGACAAATACAATTTCATTTGAAAATATATAATAATTGGCTAATATTGTCACCAATCAGAATACTCTTTATTTAATCTTGTCTTTACACATACTAAATAATATATATATATATATATATATATATATGTGTGAAATTTGTTTTGATTTAGAATGGACAATTATCATGCACCTGTCTCGAAACAGGGGCAGCGGGAAAAAAATAAATGTAATCTATGCACTTAAATAGCAAATGGAGGACGCTTTTCCCGTGGTTCATGTTCATGCCAGCCTGGTAGGCTATACTCCTGTTGTAAAGATAAGCAATGTGCTTAATATTAGGAAAGTTGAGAAATAAATATAGTAGGCCTAGCCTATAGATTGCTGATGGGATCCTCTTTTTAAGAGGCCATCACTCTTGTTCTTTTGCATTTGCATAGCCTATACTGCCTTACCAAGCAAAAAGGCAGTAACTGCTCATTTTCTCCAAAACACAGAGGTAGGATACTTGTCCACCTGATTAAGCATGTATTTATTCTAGCAAAAATGACATTAACTAATTTTCTACCAAATGAGCAGTTACTGCCTTTTTGCTTGATAGGGCAGTTTAAAAATGTTGCGCAACACGAGCTCATGGGCTTTCCTGAAATGTTTTGATTAGATTTTCGATTACATTTGCATTGATTTCAGAGCGATTAGAAGGACAATAGAGTGGTAGGCTACTATTGACCATCAGCAGCATCAGAGCTTGGAGAAGTCTAGTTACTGTGACTAAACGGTCACATACATTTTATTTATTTAACTAGGCAAATACTGTTTTACAATAACGGCCTACCCCGGCTGAACCCTAACCCGGACGGCGCTGGTCCAATTGTGCGCCACCCTATGGGACTCCCAATCACAGCCGGTTGTGATACAGCCTGGAATCAAGCAATTGTCTGTAGTGACGCCTCTTGCACAGATGCAGTGCCTTAGACCGCTGCACCACTCGGGAGCCTGAATTTGACTGCCTTCATGACTCGTGACCGCCAGTGTGGCTGTAATACAGTCACCGCAACAGCCCTAGTTACGTTATTTTAATCTATTTGGAACAAATGTAACCGTTTGTTAACCGAGAGTCAGTTCGATGGTAGCAAAATTGACCCGAAAGTTGCAATATAACTTTTTTCAGTACATGTTGTGGCTAAACCATGCCCTTTGAAAGACTTAGTAGGAATTATTAATGAACAAGGGCTACTTGTCTCTGTGATTGGCTGTATGAAGAATAGAAGACATTGGTAGTCATTACAGGTATCTGGCCTATAAGGAGCTTAGTCAGTTGGTGCTGGGGCTATCTGGGCTGTAGGAACAGAGCGCGTAGTCCTTCGCATCCACCAGGAGTTCCGGGATGCCCAGGGAACCCATCCAAAATATGAGATGCAACACATTGAATCCCTTTCATATCCATACCAAAATGTGCTAGATTGAAACAGAATATTCACTGCCCTCTTACCTTTTGATTATAGAATGTGGGGGCATAGAAATTGTTATTGCTAAGTGGTAACCCAATCACAGCCAAAGTAAAACATTTTATTTGAGATTATGACAGTCTATTAAAAAATCAGTTTGACAGTATCTCAATCTGAAGGAAGTGTATTTGAAGTGGCTGAAATGATTCATAAAGGTACTGAGAAGTGATCGGAAGATCACAAGGCAATACTTGTGCATGAGTGTAGAAAATATGGTGCTTTTTCCCCCTAGTCTGATTATGCCTCTGTTCTAACGAGTAGGGCTGAGAGATTAGAGCGTTGAGGTCGGTTCGGTTTCAGTTTGATAATTTAAAAAAAAATCATGGTTTTAAATATTTTTTTAGACATTAAATGCACTGTCGGTTTAATGCTGCATTTTTATTTTATTTAACTAGGCAAGTCAGTTAAGAACAAATTCTGTAACAGAATAAAACAATGAATAAGTCCTATGATGGTGGTGACTGCCAATTACTGTTTATCAACGACCATTTATTCAAATTAAAAAAATATATTTCAGTTGTGTATATTACATTTGTTTTAAGCCTATTTGATGACTTCATTTAATTCCAAGATCTCTAAAGAGCTGCTGCCTATGCTGTCTGACAAAATCACAATTTTAGTAGTTCTTCAAAGTAAACAAAACATACTTTTTTGACTGTTGAATACCAACTATCAATCACTTAGGTCATTTATTTTCAGGTAGTTTGGTCAATAAGATGTTAATTGCTCAGCACTACTAACGAGTCCTGCGCAGCTTGTGAGCGTTGTAAAGGGAAACAGATGGGTTTCTGAGATTTCTTAGCTTTCAGAAATGGGATCATAATAGCTTATAGCTCCAACCGTACAGAAGTTAGAGACACAGTGCAGGAGAAAAACGTAGAGCACTGTTTATCACAACCGCATTTAGGAGCTATCGGAAGTTACGCATGTAACCATGGTTCCATGAACTTAGCGATGCATTAATATTTTATGCAGAGCTTCTTTTGCCTCCCACAATGTAAACTTTGCAGCATAAACTGTCAGCCTACACTATCCCTAGGTTGGAGATCCAGTAAGCTACCTTCAGCGTATTTTTGGAATTTGACGTGACATGCATTTACCTAGGTACCTGTACATAACAAAGCAATGTCAGTTTGAATGCACAAAGATACCGTGACAAGATCCTGAGGCCCATTGTCGTGCCTTTCATCTGCGCCATCACCTCATGTTTCAGCATGAAAATGCACGGCCCCACGTTGTAAGGATCTGTACACAATTCCTGGAAACTGAAAATGTCACAGTTCTTCCAGGGCCTGCATGCTCACTAGACATGTCACCAATTGAGCATGTTTGGGATGCTCTGGATCAATGTGTACGACACTGTGTTCCCGCCAATATCTAGCAACTTCGCACAGCCATTGAAGAGTGGGACAACACTCCACAGGCCAGAATCAACAGCCTGATCAACTCTATGCAAAGGAGATGTGTTGCGCTGCATGAGGCAAATGGTGGTCACACCAGATTCTGACTGGTTTTCTGATATCGCCTGTGACCAACAGATGAATATCTGTATTCCAAGTCATTTGAAATCCATAGATTTGGGTCTAATTTATTTATTTTTATATGAACTGTAACTAAAATTTTTGCGTTCATATTTTTGTTCAGTAGTTTGTTGGATGCAACGTCTGCCTACTCACAGAAAGCAATTCTGACATTACTTTTTATATAGCTAGCTAAAGGTACCCATGTAAATACAAATGTCACATCAGGTCAGTAGCTAGCTAGCTATCCACGTTGTGGTAGAGGCTAGTAGCTAGCTAGCTAACATTAGCCACAATATCAAGACCGTCATATTGAAGGATAATAGCTAGATAGAATAATAGACTTCTTCAATGCTTGCTGCTGGCTGCCACTGCCGGATGCAAGATGTAGCTATGGGACAGCCCCTTTATGGAGGATGAAAGCTGCAAATCCACTGGCTAGCTACCTTGAAGTGTGCAGTGCATATGCTCAGGTTCAATCTTAATTTCTATGGCACTTGAGTGAGTGAAATAAAATCAAAGCCAAATCAGACAAAGTGATTGTTCTGATGGAAGACAATGCAAAGAAATACTTGATGCATTGCCGCCAGCTACTGCACAAACCCTTGCTTTTGGCCGTGCATAACTAGCTACCTCTCCAATGCATGTCAACAATGAGGAATACCAATTTGACCGGGTGGGACTGGCAGAAGTAGGAGGATATGGTCATTGGTCTATTATAATCAGATTGCCTTGTGTCGTTATGCGGTGGGCAAAAAGTTCAATTCCACTTAAAGAGGATGAAATTCGAGACGTAAAAAAAATAAGAATAACTTTTACACAAAAAGGTCATTATCATATTCTAAATGTCAGTGTTATTTCGCCCATTGAGGAAATATCATAAATTATGAAAATCATGTTTTAGACTGCACTGCCCCTTTAAAGTAATGGTAGACAATGAAATTGACTGTTGGTGGGAGAAGGCTTGGTAGCCCCTTAACAAAAGTAGATAAATGTCACATTTCTGGCTTACTAAACTTATTCTTGTAGAATTGTCGAGTGAGTTAACTGTGCACTACAACAGAGCCACTGAGAGCGTCCTCCATCTTACCGCTGCGCCCTTCAGGAACTTGCTGCTGTCCGGCGGCGGTGCCTCGGCGGCCGGTTTCTTCTTCAGGAAGCTCTTGGCGTCTCCTGGCTCGTCGTCGCTATCTGACGACACCCCTACAGACATCAAGGAAGATGGGTGATTCTAAAAAAACAGCAGTTAAAACAGTGGCTAGTCCATAGAACGAATGCATTAATGTCATCCTGAGATTGGAATGGTGGAGAGTCGATCCCCAGTCAAGATATACCAAAGACTCTAAAAATGGGACCCGATGCGTCTCTGCTTGGCACTCGGCACTAAAGAGATGGATTGGGGGTAAGGCCCTGCAATAAACTAGCCTCCTGTCCAGGGGGTTTACTTGTACCACAAGCTGCCTCTATATCGAAACAGAAGGTAGGCTACTGCCCTATTGGCTCTTATGGCTTGGACAAGGCTACCTACTTTACTATGAGCTAGCACCCAAATTACCAAAGCAGACGTTTGAGTCTTCCATTAATGGCATTTACTGTAGGCATAGATCGAGGTGTAATGAAAAGGCATGGTAAGAAACTCACCTGATTCAACCTCATCCTTCTCATCCTCCTCATCTGCAGACACCATTGGGTTCTGAAAGAGAGAGAAAAGATTGCTATTATACCACAAAGCCATTAGTAGGAACTAAGCGTCTCAAACTGGCTGGGAGTGTCTTGGGAAAGATGCATAAAGCCAAAAACACACGGGGGACGTCTTACAACGAAGTGAATTCTAATTTGCATAAGTATTCACACCAGAGTCAATACTTTGTAGAAGCACCTTTGGCAGCGATTACAGCTGTGAGTCTTTTGGGGTAAAAGTGTCAGCATGCTACAGTTCGGCTGTTTGCTAGACGAAGTTGGCTAGCTGAACCGAACGAGTGCGCTTGAATGCGCCATAAGATATTCGCTTTAAAAACAAATAAGGGGAAAGCGGCAATATAACCCTCGGTCAGTAGAGGGCGATACGCTGGTAATAGCCATCTACAACCAAACAAGTGAAGAGAATACACGCAGGAGAATAAAATCCTGTACAGAGACACTTGACTGGCATGAACATTTTATTGATGCGAATTGCCCGGGATCTACTAGATTTGATTTACCTAGCAACACATATAATAGGCGAGATACAGAGACAGAAGACGCCCGGTACAGGTTCACAATGGTGGATGTTGGGACATACGGCCAAGAGGTTTTTTTTGTCCAAACTGCTGCAGAAGACCCTCGATTTACCACCACCAGCAGTCATACTTGAACCACAAAGCCAAGTCCTCATGTTTTCCTGGGAGAGGCAGCTTTCCCCCTACATGGAGAACCTCATGCGCCCTTATCCAGGTATGTTGATAGAATGTTTGAATCAATTTCACTTCTCCTGTTTCTATTTTCCCTTGTTACTGCATACATGTACGCACCACTATATGATAGGTGCCACTTTATCAAGGCTTTTGGAATATGGTTCCTGAAAAATGGTATGGTGTTTTTTTTGTTTACCATATGACATATATTCTCGTTACCTCGCATTCACAGGTGTCCAGCTCAATAAAGCTGGGTGTACCTGGAACTACCACTCTCGTTGTCGGAGAGTCAGAATGCATTTGGCATCATGGCTGCAATGATGAGGATTCTTGGATGCAGACTCAGTTCTTTGTGTGCACTGTGAACCAGTAGAGTTTTTTTAATCTTGTTAATAAAATGAAACCTGATTTTGGGACGGCTCAGAGTGCAGTAATATAGATTAGATTGTACTACTACTACTACTACACAAGTAGAAGAACATCTGTGGCACACAGCTCTTCTGTATTTTGTCAGCACTTGATGTTCAAATAGAATGCATTGGAAACACCTTGAAGAAATGCCAACAGAGCTTTTTCAGCACACAAATAAACCTTTATTCTTGCTTCTGAAAGTAAACCCCAATACAAAAAAAGTGTCTGCTGAGAACAAACATGTAAAGGTGTCTATGGAATAAAATGTGTCAGAATAGTTAAATATTCCTGAATATAAATATTTCTTTACAATAGTACAACAGTGTGTTATTAACAGACATGTAGATAACAAAAGTGTCCATGGAATAAAATGAAAGTTTCTAGTGTCTGACTCTGAAATTCCCTGCTCAAGGAACCTTACAGATGACAGCTTTGCACACTCTTGGCAGTTAAGACAAAGCGTGGCTACTTTGAAGAATCCCAAATATAAAATATTTGTTTAACACTTTTTTGGTTACTACATGATTCCATATGTGTTATTTCATGGCTTTGATGTCTTCACTATTATTCTACAATGTAGAAAATAGTAAAAATAAAGAAAAACCCTTGAATGAGTAGGGAGTAGGTGTGTCCAAACGTTTGACTGGTACTGTGTGTGTGTGTGTGTGTGTGTGTGTGTGTGTGTGTGTGTGTGTGTGTGCGCGCGTGTGCATGTACAGTTGAAGTCGGAAGTTTACATAACCTGAGTTTAAATATATTTGGCTAAGGTGTTTCACAATTCCTGACATTTAATAATTCCCTGTCTTAGGTCAGTTAGGATCACCACTTTATTTTAAGAATGTGAAATGTCAGAATAATAGTAGACATAATTATTTATTTCAGCTTTTATTTATTTCATCACATTCCCAGTGGGTCAGATGTTTACATACACTCAATTAGTATTTGGTAGCACTGCCTTTAAATTGTTTAACTTGGGTCAAACGTTTCAGGTAGCCTTCCACAAGCTTCCCACAATAAGTTGGGTGAATTTTGGCCCAATCCTCCTGACAGAGCTGGTATAACTGAGTCAGGTTTGTAGGCCTCCTTGCTCGCACACGCATTTTCAGTTCTGCCCACAGATTTTCTATGGGATTGAGGTCAGGGCTTTGTGATGGCCACTCCAATACCTTGACTTTGTTGTCCTTATGCCATTTTGCCACAACTTTGGAAGTATGCTTGGGGTAATTGTCCATTTGGAAGACCCATTTGCAACCAAGCTTTAACTTCCTGACTGATGTCTTGAGATGTTGCTTCAATATATCCACATCATTTTCCTTCCTCATGACGCCATCTATTTTGTGAAGTGCACCAGTCACTCCTGCAGCAAAGCACCCCCACAACATGATGCTGCCACCCCCGTTCTTCACGGTTGGGATAGTGTTCTTCGGCTTGCAAGCCTCCCCCTTTTTCCTCCAAACATAACGATGGTCATTATGGCCAAAGAGTTACATTTTTGTTTCATCAGACCAGAGGACATTTCTCAAAAAAGTATGATCTTTGTCCCCATGTGCAGTTGCAAACTGTAGTCTGGCTTTTTTATGGCGGTTTTGGAGCAGTGGCTTCTTCCTTGCTGAGCAGCCTCGCAGGTTATGTCGATATAGGACTCGTTTTACTGTGGATATAGATGCTTTTGTACCTGTTTTCTCCAGCATTTTCACAAGGTCCTTTGCTGTTGTTCTGGGATTGATTTCCACTTTTTGCACAAAAGTACGTTCATCCCTAGGAGACAGAACGCGTGTCCTTCCTGAGCGGTATGATGGCTGCGTGGTCCCATGGTGTTTATACTTGCGTACTATTGTTTGTACAGATGAACGTGGTATCTTCAGGCATTTGGAAATTGCTCCCAAGGATGAACCAGACTTGTGGAGGTCTACAATTTTATTTATGAGGTCTTGGCTGATTTCTTTAGATTTTCCCATGATGTCAAGCAAAGAGGCACTGAGTTTGAAGGTAGGCCTTGAAATACATCCACAGGTACACCTCCAATTGACTCAAATGTCAATTATCAGAATCTTCTAAAGCCATGACATCATTTTCTGGAATTTTCCAAGCTGTTTAAAGGCACAGTATGTATGTAATCTTCTGACCCACTGGAATTGTGATACAGTGAATTATAAGCGAAATAATCTGTCTGTAAACAATTGTTGGAAAAATTACTTGTCATGCACAAAGTAGATGACCTAACCGACTTGCCAAAACTATAGTTTGTTAACAAGAAATTTGTGGAGTGGTTGAAAAACGAGTTAATGACTCCAACCTAAGTGTACTTCCGACTTCAACTGTATGTATGCATCTATGTATATAAGGCTTGCAGTTAAAAAGTGTAATTTAGTGTTAAGTTTAACTTTACATTTCAGAATTTCAGAAAAACTGGAGAAAGTCTTTGCACACTTTCTTTAAATAGTAGCTGAGCTTTTGGTCAGTCAGGTGACGATATGCTCTGATCGGTCAACTGACCGAAAGCTCAGCTACTATTAAATTACATTTGCACCAGACTGGAAGTGTGCAGAGATGTTTTCCTATTTTTTCAGTTTAGCATTTTGCCTTCCAGCACCTCCACTTATCGGTTTTGGGTGTGTGGTAGATTCTGACAATTATCTACAATTACAGAGGTAGCAATGCACAAACAGTCTAATCTGACAATTTATTAGATTTGATATTCCAAACATATTGCTCACTATTTGTCTGCTTCAGAGAAAGAGAACATTTGTTTTGATCAGCCATGGAAATAAAAGTGCTGAAAACGTGGTGGCTGACTATTTAAGATGACGGAGAACAAGGTATAAGATCAAATATACCCGAGTTTCGGTGCTGGTACAGCTGACTAACGCTAGCATTTCATTAATTTATCGATACTTGGAGTCAAAGTACCGATACAATATTTTTCAAAATAATATTGCGATAAATAACTAGCCATTTCCCCCCCATCACCACAATTTATCCGGTAATTTTACCAGCATTACTGCGCGTAAACGCAAGAACATTAGACTTGCTTCCTAATTTGACACACTATATGCTCGTGACACCGTTGACGCTCGTGGTCCGTCTTCTCTCATTCACTCCCATGCATTCGATTTCCATGTTCCCCGTGTGATTGACTCCAAAAGGTTACAAAAATGTTGCCAAAAGAGAATGCATATTTGGATTATTTAATGTAGCTTTCTATGTGCGTTCCTAATTGGTAAGTGTTATTTGCTAATTTTTTTTTACAGATTACTAACAATCTATCATCCTGAAAATCCTCACCTCCTTGTAGCTGGTGATCTCCGTCTCGTAGTCCCTGTTGTACTTGCGGATCTTCTGCCGCAGGGTGCTGAGTGCTTTGGCGTTGTTCTTGTTCATCTTCTTCTTGCCTTCTTTGTCCTCCCAAAGCTGTAGGGAAACATGAACCATCATCGTGCTCAGGCATAGTGGTAGGAGTATGTGTCTTAATAAATCACTGGGGAGCATAGCAGATTTGCGGATATGACCTAGTTTTTTTTCTTTCAATCAAGAACCTGATTGATGTGCATATTTTTCCTTTCCTTTTTCAGTTTGCATAACCTTACATCAGCTGTCACTGAGCGACATCGGAGCAGTTTCACTTGCAGAAACAGTGTGAACTGTGAATGTTTACCTGATTTAAATAGTCTTCCAGGTCGGACAGAAGACGGATGTAGAAGGGGGGCATCCCTTCCTTGTCCACTATAGTCTTGCTTTTGAGGAATGCTCGGCATAGCTGCTCAAACTCCTCCAGACACTTGGACATATCTCGGATCTTCATGGCGTTGCGGATCGTCTTGATCAGGTTAGTTAGCTCCTCGAACCTAGGACATAATCCTTTTTTTGAATGATTGTTTATTGAGATAGCCTACATTAAATACAACACCAGTTTGATTTAATTTAATTTGAGGGACCTAGGAAAAGGAATTCCATTTCCTGCAATTGTACATAGTTTAACCAGACTCATTACATCTTTCAGGTAGGCTATTTAATGATAAGGAAAATAAAGTCTAGATCCGATTTCCACAAATGTTATTCCACTACCAAAAATGTTTTATGATCATTTATATGAACCTTCAATTTAATTATACATTCTCTTTTACAGAAAGTGATTTGATCAATTGATAGCGACAGTGACAAATTGTTTGAGTTTACTTCCCAAGCAAAGTCACATCTCTTTGACTACTCGTAGTTCAGCTTCTGAATGTCAGAGACAAACGATATTCCCATGTGCATCAGTCGCATCTTCCTCTGGCATTTAACAGCTTGTTTCTAGCCTGAAGCATTGCAGATGTCTGCGTTGTTTTAGAATAGTATAAAGAATTGAGAATTGCACCAACAAAAAAAAAAAGAGTCTTATGCTCCCCCATCGGTTGGGAACCACAGGGGTAGATGGCATAGTCCAGGGCAGGCATACCAACACAAACTAGATTGCATCAAAGTCAGGGGATGGTAGCCTAGTCCCAGATATGTTTATGTTGCACAGGCAACTCCTATGGGTGGTAGCCTGGTCCCAGAACAGTTTATGCCTATGCTGTATTGCCAACTCCTATCATCAGGCACAAAAACCACCATAGGAGTTGGCTATACAGCACAACCAGATCAGGGACAAGGCTAGACAAGATGGATCATGGAAGTAGAGTAAATGACTGACCTCTTGTCCTTGGCACTACGCACCACTCTCTTTGTGTCTTCCTCATCGTCACGAAGCAGCAATGACCTACGGGGAACAAATGTGGAAAAGTGAGAAAGCTGTCGAAACAGTCAGAGTGAGAGGTTTCAGAGAGAGAAAGTAGTACTGACTGCTTGGTGAAAGTAGTGCCGGGTACTTTAGGGGTGATCTCATCAGACGACGAGGAATCCTCAGACTCGCTGTCGGACCCGGTGGCAAAGAAACGTGACATTGCTGAAGGCTGCCGTCAATCTGTGGGAGTGGAAACATTATATTTTATAATGGGGCTGAAACATCTGGTGCGAAGGAGCAACTTGAAATTACAGCTAATATTTTCTCTTAACAGCGCTTATGAAAAACACTTGGTTTCTATTTCATAAATTAACTAGCCTTCATTTAATTTAAAATCTTCAATTCACCAGTCAGAAAAGTCTGCACAGCCTTTTCTAGATAGAATGAACTATATACATCTTCTAGAGATCTATTGATAGGACAGGTGCCTCTCAGTCACAAAGCGAGCAATGACAGGGAAAAACTACTGGTTCGTCAGTCTGCCCCGCCTCTCTGTACCTGTGTTGTTTTTTGTGGGTTGTGGTTGGCTGCAGTCAAATTTATTTTCACTGAGTTTGAAGGTAGGCCTTGAAATACATCCACAGGTACACCTCCAATTGAATAAAATGATGTCAATTAGCCTATCAGAAGCTTCTAAAGCCATGACATCCTTTTCTGGAATTTTCCAAGCTGTTTAACTTCTTAAGGAGCGGCAGCAGAGGTAACGGTTTTGGAGAGTCTGGCGTGCCCAAAGTAAAGTGCCTGCCACTCAGGCCCAGAAAATAGGATATGCACATTATTGGATAGGAAACATACTGACGTTTCTAAAAGTGTTAAAATAATGTATGAAAGTATAACAGAACTGATATAGCAGGCGAAAACTCAATGAAAATCCATCCTGATTTGCTGTTTTTTTTTTACCTTCTTCTCCAGGGTGCCTATTCATTTCTATTTTAACTAGGACTGAGACTGCAGTACCTATGGCTTCCACTAGATGCCAACAGTCTTTATACAGAGTTTGGAAGCTGTAGCCCTGAGCAGAACAGATAGGAAGAGGAAATAGTTGAGGTAGCTCAGATGTCAACAAGATTTTACGGCGCGAGACTGTGTGCGTGCCCCACTATTTTCCTTTCATAACGTTTAGGTTACCATCCGAGTGAAATATTATCGCTAATATTCATAAAATGATAGCTAAGGATGCATTATAAATGATCTATGATTTGTTTAGGAAAAGTTGACAGGTATATTTGAACGCGTTCTCTTCACGGTTCAACGGGAGATTCGACGTTGGATTTTCTGATCATAACGCGCCAACCAAACAGAGATTTATGGATATAATAAATGACTTTTTCTAACAAAAGAACCATTGGATGTCTTCGTTGGACACTTGGGAAGCCCTCAGCAGAAGTTCTTCGAAAGGTAAGAGATTTATTTTAGCTGTGATATGGGTTGTGTGTGACCCGCGCTGGAAATTAATTTATGCTAATGTGGAAAATATGTGGGGTGCTATCCTCAAACAATCAAATGTTGTGCTTTCACCGTAAAGCCTTTTTGAAATCTGACAAATCTGAGCTTTTGATGTCATCAATATACAAGTGTTGCATAGTCATCAAAAGCTCTGCTTCTTGGCAATATCACAGCGTTGTCAGATTTCAAAAAGGCTTTACGGCGAAAGCCCTACATTTGATTGTTTGAGGATAGCACCTCTCATATTTTTCCCATTACCATAAATTCATTAGCAATCACTGTTCACACCAAATACATTTCACAGCGAAAACAAATCTCTTACCTTTTGAAGAACTTCTGCTGAGGGCTTCCTAAGTGTCCAACGAAGACAATCCATGGTTCTTTTGTTAGAAAAAGTCATTTATTATATCCATAAATCTCCATTTGGTTGGCGCGTTATGATCAGAAAATACAGTGTCCACTCACCCATTGAAACTTGAAGAGAACGCGTTCAAATATACCTATCATCTTTTCCTAAACAAATCAAATACCAGTTAAAATGCATCCTTAGCTATCCTTTTATGAATATGAGCATTAATGTTTCAGTCGGATGGTCACCTAAACGTTATATAAGTAAAATAAAGTGGGGCGCGCAGCCAGACTAGCGCACGAGAAAACTTGTTGACATCTGAGCTACCTTGGCCATTTCCTGTACCTATTCTTCCTGCTTCCTCCAATCGCTCTGAGGCTTTATATATAGACTGTTGACATCTAGTGGAAGCCATAGGTACTGAAATCTCGGAGCTGCTTGCCATAAAACTCAATAGGGAGACTGTCAAACAGAGCCAATGTGACAAAAAACAGTAATTCCGGATAGACTTTTCTCAGGTTTTCGCCTGCTATTTCTGTTCTGTTACACTCACAGACATTATGTTAACACTTTTAGAAACTTCAGAGTGTTTCCTATCCAATAGTACTAATTATGTGCATATCCTATTTTCTGGGGCCTGAGTGGGAGGCATTTTACTTTGGGCACGCCAGACTCTCCAAAACAGTCACCTCGGGAGCCGCTCCCTAAGAAGTTAATGACTCCAACCTAAGTGTATGTAAACGTCCGACTTCAACTGTATGAGATGAGTAATGTAGGGTATGTAAACATTATATAAAGTGGCACTGTTTCACAACAACTACCTTGTACACACAAGTGTAAAGGAATGAATACGAGTATGTACATATAAATATATGGATGAGCGATGGCCGAACGGCATAGGCAAGATGCAGTAGATGGTATAGAGTACAGTATATACATATGAGATGAGTAATGTAGGATATGTAAACATTATATGAAGTGGCATTGTTTAAGTGGCTAGTGATACATTTATTACATCCAATTTTTTATTATTAAAGTGGCTAGAGATTTGAGTCAGTATGTTGGCAGCAGCCACTCAATGTTAGTGATGGCTGTTTATCCATCTGATGGTCTTGAGATAGATGCTGTTTTTCAGTCTCTCGGTCCCAGCTTTGATGCCCCTGTACTGACCTCGCCTTCTGGATGATAGCGGGGTGAACAGGCAGTGGCTCGGGTGGTGTCCTTGATCTTTTTGGCCTTCCCGGTGATGCGTTGTGCAGATCTCACTACCCTCTGGAGAGCCTTACGGTTGTGGGCGGAGCAGTTGCTGTACCAGGCGGTGATACAGCCCGACATGATGCTCTCGATTGTGCATTTTTCTGACACCACACTCCGAGGGCCCTCACCTCCTCCCTGTAGGCAGTCTCGTCATTGTTGGTAATCAAGCCTACCACTGTTGTGTCGTCTGCAAACTTGATGATTGAGTTGGAGGCGTGCATGGCCACGCAGTCATGGGTGAACAGGGAGTACAGGAGAGGGCTGAGAACGCACCCTTGTGGGGTGTTGAGGATCAGCAGGGTGGAGATGTTGTTTCCTACCCTCACCACCTGGGGGTGACCCGTCAGAAAGTCCAGCACCCAGTTGCACAGGGCGGGATCGAGACCCAGGGTACTATGGTGTTAAATGCTGAGCAGTAATCGATGAACAGCATTCTTAAATAGGTATTCCTCTTGTCCAGATGGGTTAGGGCAGTGTGCAGTGTGATTGCGATTGCATCGTCTGTGGACCTTTTGGGGCGGTAAGCAAATTGGAGTGGGTCTAGGGTGTCAGGTAGGGTGGAGGTGATATGATCCTTGACTAGTCTCTCAAAGCACTTCATGATGACGGAAGTGAGTGCTACGGGGCGATAGTCGTTTAGCTCAGTTCCCTTAGCTTTCTTGGGAACAGAAACATACAGCGCAAACAGAGCATTTACCGCTTCTTAGACTTGCCTCCTAGGCAGAGTTGTAAAGAAAAAGACATATTTCAGACTGGCCAATAAAAATAAAAGATTAAGATGGGTGCCTCTGCCTAGAAGACCAGCATAATTATGCGGGTACTATTTAATGAAGCAGCCAGTTGAGGACTTGTGAGGCGTCTTTCTCAAACTAGACACTAATGTACTTGTCCTCTTGCTCAGGGCCTCCCACCCCTCTATTCTGGTTAGAGCCAGTTTGCGTTGTTCTGTGAAGGGAGTAGTACAGAGCGTTGTACGAGCTCTTCAGTTTCTTGCCAATCTCTCGCATGGAATAGCCTTCATTTCTCAGAAAAAGAATAGACTGACGAGTTTCAGAAGAAAGTGCTTTGTTTCTGGACATTTTGAGCCTGTAATCGAACCCACAAATGCTGAAGGCCAGTTTTATTGCTTCTTTAAATCAGAACCACAGTTTTCAGTGTGCTAACATAATTGCAAAAGGGTTTTCTAATGATCAATTAGTCTTTTAAAATGATGGATTAGTTGGATTAGTTAATGATGGATTAGTTGGATTAGTTAACATGCCATTGGAACACAGCAGTGATGGTTACTGATAATTATTTTTACCTTTATTTTACTTCTTAGGGAGCAGTGCACGAGCTGACCGTTTTGGAGACCCTGGCGTGCCCAAAGTAAAATGCTTCCCATTCAGGCCCAGAAAATAGGATATGCACATATTTAGTACCATTGGATAGAAAACACTCTGAATTTTCTAAAAGTGTTAACATTTTGTCTGTGAGCGGATATGGCAGGCGAAACCCCGAGGAATTTCTGTCCTGGAAAAAGTGGTTTTGACACATTGCCTCATTTGGAACCCCTCCCTTATGAAAATGCCCTTATAAGGGCATATGAATGCAGTACCTATCGCTTCCTCTGGATGTCAACAGTCTCGAGAAAGGGTTCTGATTCATTTTAGATGCTTTTAGAGCAGAGAAGAAGAGGAATAAGGAAGTGCCCCCAGAGATGTCCTTACAAGAAAATGCGCGCTCCCGGCAGGCGCGTCCTTTGTTTTTTCCCTTTCTTATCGCCCAGTTTATATTCCGGTTGAAATATTATGCTATTTATACATAAAAGTGTTCCTAAGGATACATTTACAATGTTTTGATTGTTCTTGGACAAGTTTATAGGTATAAGTTGAACGAGTTCTCTTCACGTTTCAATGGAGGAGTCAACGCTGTTTTTTCTGATTATAACGCGCCAACCAAACGGAGATTTATGGATATAATACATTACTTTTTCTAACAAAAGAACCATGGATTGTCTTCGTTGGACACTTTGGAAGCCCTCAGCAGAAGTTCTTCAACAGGTAATTGATTTGTTTTCGCTGTGAAATGTGTTTTCTGTGAACCGTGGAGGCTTATGAAATTATGGTAATTATGAAATTATGGTAATGGAAAAAATATGTTAGGTGCTACCCTCAAACAATCAAATGTGGTGCTTTCGCCGTAAAGCCTTTTTGAAATCTGACAACGCTGTGATATTGCCAAGAAGCAGAGCTTTTGATGACTATGAAACACTTGTATATTGATGCATGTTTAATAATTCAACTTTTGGATTTTGAATTTGGCGCCTTGCATTTCACCTGGTAGTGTCGGGAGTGGGGCGCTAGCGCCCCAGCGCACCTTGCTGCTCCTTAAGAAGTTAACTAGGCAAGTCAGTTAAGAACAAAATCTTATTTTCAATGACGGCCTAGGAACAGTGGGTTAACTGCCTTGTTCAGGGGCAGAACGACAGATTTTTACCATGTCAGATCGGGGATTCGACGTTGCAACCTTCCGGTTACAAGTCCAACGCTCTAACCACTAGGCTACCTGCCTCTGTACGCCCATGTAGATATTCCATAAAGATTCTGCCATTTCCAGCTACAGTCATTCACAACATTAAAAATGTCTACACTTTATTTCCGATCAATTTGATGTTACTTTAATAAAAATGGACAAAAGAAATGTGCTTTTCTTTCAAAAACAAGGACATTTCTAAGTGATCCCAAAATGTTGAACGGTAGAGTATGTTAATATATATATACACACACTGCTTATCACATTTCTGTACAAATTCTGTGTCATCATGCAACTGGAAAGACTGCTCTTCCCACTTATTTCATGTACATCGACTAATGACAGTCTACTGCATGCAATACTATTAGCAACATTGATGGAAAATGTTGTTTGTTTAAAGAAAATATATTCAAGCTACCTAAGCTTGCTAACTAACTTAAACATAGTAGTTGAACCAGCAAAGAGATCCTCTTCAAATCTTTGGGTGCGTTCGTAAATTAGATCTGTCTATCGACTCCGATTTCAGAGTAGGCTGGACAATAGAACGAGTCAAAATTCACCCAAGGCTGAAAAACGGCAATAGAACGTTGGCTAAGCTAAGCTGGAACACTAGCGCGAGCCCATAGCAAATAAATTGATTTGAACGTTTGCAGAGCCTATTTTGACTGGAATTATGCTTAGAATTCCATTTCACCTAAATGGCACAAAATGTATCCCTTTTCATATTACCACTACAATTTGTTCTTAGGACAAAAAAAATATATATATATTTGTGTAGAAAGTAAACATACGCACCTCGATGTTGTCACCTGCGCTTATGTCTGCAGGACATAAGGGCAGGAAACAAATTGCAA
This sequence comes from Hucho hucho, assembly GCA_003317085.1. NCBI lineage: Eukaryota > Metazoa > Chordata > Actinopteri > Salmoniformes > Salmonidae > Hucho > Hucho hucho. The sequence goes on from QNTS01000477.1 coordinate 301,670, forward strand.
CTAAGGACTATTTTTGGTCTAGCGATCGATGACAACAAGATACACTGCCCAGCCTTACATAATTAGAAAGAGATTATCCTAATTAAAATGGTGTCCTACTTGAAAAAATCTAAATATACACATTGCGAAATAGACATTCCTACCCATATATCCCTAAAACAATGGCAGTCTGAAAGTTCTAAGAACAGTCTATTTTTTAACCAGTTTACCATTTATCTACTACCATATTCCTTTTTGTGTTTAACATTTTGTGGTTTGTAATCTAGCGGTGAAGAGCGTTGGGCAGTAACCAAAAGGTGGCTAGTTCGAATCCCTGAACGGCCTAGGTGAAAAATCTGACGATGAGCAAGGCACTTAACCTTAGTCGCTCTGGATAAGAGCGTCTGCTAAATTACTAAAATGTAAACTAGGCCTCTATGTGAAAGTGTGGTAATAATTTATTAACTTTTCATTATTCACAGATCTACTCCTCTGATTACATGGCAGGCAGGTTAGCAGAAAGACTCCTCTCATTGCAGGCAGGCAGCACACTCACAAAAACGAACTGCTCAGCAAAGCAAAGGCCCTTTTGAGAGCTACCAGATTTATAAATTTAAAAAAGCTACTTTAGTTTCTATGTTAAGGGGGTGTTACTTTCGCAGTTAATGTCACCAATTTAAGTAAATTGTTTTTTTAAATTTAAAATAATTAACTAAAAGGTATGGTGTTTATGTCAGTTCCATTGTTATGGTTTAAATTGTTATTTTATGGTTGTAAGTGATAAAATTAACTCAGTGTATATTTTGCAATTCTGAGTAATTACTACTTTAGTAAGGATATACAATTTATTCAGTACTACTGCAGTTGCTAAATAATTCCAATAGATGGCAGCATAAGATCACAAATGAAATTTCAGAAGATTAGTTCACCCTGGATACACCACCACTCCCCTGGCAGGAAAACTCCTACACATGCTTTTTTCTGTCCCTTTCCACACTGCTAACACAAGAGGAAGGGATGAAACAGTATTTAACAGATTACTGTGACGTAATATAATGATGATTAATGTCTATTATTACCTGTTTTTATGCTCATGTTTAGAAATTATACTTCATCCCTATAACGATTATCAATAGGCCTGAACATTAATTCAGCCACCTCTGGTAGACAAACTTATTTTCCTAGTACATTCATTGTCAAATTCATCAACCAGCATGACCCGCTCTGCCTTCTCGCAAAAGTAGCCAACTCAACAAGCCCCGCCAAAAGCTTGTGTTGTAAGCCGCAAGCGAGCACTCTGCCTTCTTGCGCAAGCGAGGGGCATGTTGAGGTAAATTTGCTAACCGCGAGGGTTGCATGATGTAATTTATTGGCTGGCTGGAAGAAGCACACAGGTTGTTTACTCATAATATGATACGTTAACAGAGCTTTTTATAATGCATGTCTATTAGAGTTGAGGTTAGCGTACCTGTCTAGTTGCGTACTATTTTATGTCGATCATATTGCTGCTGTAGCCTATAATTGATGCAATTCTAAGTTATTAATTCACATAAAGACATTGGTGAAGCAGCTGACAAAGTTTCTTTCTTATTAATTCCTGAGATCAGTCTCAAACCTGCCCCACCTATCCCAGCCAATTGCTGGACTTTCACATATGGGTTACTAGGTCACACCCAGTTCAAACTACATTGGAAAAATAAAATGTGTTTTGTTTATCGAGTGTTCTGCCTTGCAATAATAAATATAAAACTAATTTGAAAAAATAGTAAAAGGCTTGCATAGGTTTTGATTTAAAAAATAAATCAAAATGCTATTTAGTAGTATAATGGAATTTACTAACATAATATTACAAAATAGTTTTAAAGTTATAGGCTACCCTACCCAAGAATTAGGGTTTAGGGTTCAGGCTAAAATAGGAATATACCTAGGGTTAAGGCTAAAATAGGTTATACACTGCTCAAAAAAATAAAGGGAACACTAAAATAACACATCATAGATCTGAATGAATGAAATAATCTTATTAAATACTTTTTTCTTTACATAGTTGAATGTGCTGACAACAAAATCACACAAAAATTATCAATGGAAATCAAATTTATCAACCCATGGAGGTCTGGATTTGGAGTCACACTCAAAATTAAAGTGGAAAACCACACTACAGGCTGATCCAACTTTGATGTAATGTCCTTAAAACAAGTCAAAATGAGGCTCAGTAGTGTGTGTGGCCTCCACGTGCCTGAATGACCTCCCTACAACGCCTGGGCATGCTCCTGATGAGGTGGCGGATGGTCTCCTGAGGGATCTCCTCCCAGACCTGGACTAAAGCATCCGCCAACTCCTGGACAGTCTGTGGTGCAATGTGGCGTTGGTGGATGGAGCGAGACATGATGTCCCAGATGTGCTCAATTGGATTCAGGTCTGGGGAACGGGCGGGCCAGTCCTTAGCATCAATGCCTTCCTCTTGCAGGAACTGCTGACACACTCCAGCCACATGAGGTCTAGCATTGTCTTGCATTAGGAGGAACCCAGGGCCAACCGCACCAGCATATGGTCTCACAAGGGGTCTGAGGATCTCATCTTGGTACCTAATGGCAGTCAGGCTACCTCTGGCGAGCACATGGAGGGCTGTGCGGCCCCCCAAAGAAATGCCACCCCACNCTGCTTTCATCTGTGAAGAGCACAGGGCGCCAGTGGCGAATTTGCCAATCTTGGTGTTCTCTGGCAAATGCCAAACGTCCTGCACGGTGTTGGGCTGTAAGCACAACCCCCACCTGTGGACGTTGGGCCCTCATACCACCCTCATGGAGTCTGTTTCTGACCGTTTGAGCAGACACATGCACATTTGTGGCCTGCTGGAGGTCATTTTGCAGGGCTCTGGCAGTGCTCCTCCTTGCACAAAGGTGGAAGTAGTGGTCCTGCTGCTGGGTTGTTGCCCTCCTACGGCCTCCTCCACGTCTCCTGATGTACTGGCCTGTCTCCTGGTAGCGCCTCCATGCTCTGGACACTACGCTGACAGACACAGCAAACCTTCTTGCCACAGCTCGCATTGATGTGCCATCCTGGATGAGCTGCACTACCTGAGCCACTTGTGTGGGTTGTAGACTCCGTCTCATGCTACCACTAGAGTGAAAGCACCGCCAGCATTCAAAAGTGACCAAAACATCAGCCAGGAAGCATAGGAACTGAGAAGTGGTCTGTGGTCACCACCTTCAGAACCACTCCTTTATTGGGGGTGTCTTGCTAATTGCCTATAATTTCCACCTGTTGTCTATTCCATTTGCACAACAGCATGTGAAATTTATTGTCAATCAGTGTTGCTTCCTAAGTGGACAGTTTGATTTCACAGAAGTGTGATTGACTTGGAGTTACATTGTGTTGTTTAAGTGTTCCCTTTATTTTTTTGAGCAGTGTACTTAAGGACAAACAGCATGGGTTTATAGCGCTCTTGCGCCTCCCTGTGGCCTTGTGGGTACTACATAACTCATTCATGACACTTGCTAGGCTCATAATCTGAGGTAGCAAATGGGTCAGATCTACAAATCAGCACTGTGGGTCAAACAACGTGTACCCAGGCGAACAGTGAGCTTGCTCACTAAGTGGCCGTAACCTTGTTTAATAATACATGTCTTGAGGTAAGCCTAAGAGTTTAACGTGGGCATGTCTCATTGCCAACAATAGCGAAGCAGGCATTGTAATGTAGAACAATGGGCGGGCAATAGAACGTTCAGAAGGCGAGTTGGTGCCGCGGAACTAATAGGAACAGGCAGGGTGAAAAATGCTCTAAAATAAAGGGCTGTTTTTTCACGATTACTTAAAATACGGTAGGCAGTTGGGACAGATCGTAATTTTATGAAGCTGGGCTGCACGGCGGATGCAATTAACTATTTATTCGGAAAAAGAGATGTTACAAATGTCGTAGCCAGCCTATTCAGAGCACTCTCGTCTGAGTGTGCCAAAGCGCAAATTGCTGATGAATGTACGTGTCAGTAAACGTCGGGGGAAAAAGATAATTAAATTGTTGCCAGCAGCACAGTTAGTCGCCAACGCTCTAGATAACAAACTGCCTTACAAGTTCTGCTAGGGCGAGTATAATGGTCAGTGAGGTTCTCCCTTTTGTGTAGAAGTAGCAAGTAAGCTAGCCTGTTAGCTTGGGTGCTTGACTGCCGTTGAGGTCAGAACGCTCGGATCAACCCTACTCCTCCGCCAGAGCGTCTAGTGTGCGCTCTAAACGAAACACTCTGAAGTTTACGAACGCACAGAGCGCACTCAAGCACTCCATATATACACACATTTACTTACACACTCCAAGTAGCTAAGTTAGCTAGCTAGCGCTGGCCAGTAACATTGTTGTAATTGATATTTCATGGCACAATAACACCTAGTAACTAGTTAGCTAGCAATGTAGCCAACACTAGCCCAGTGAACAATCAGTACCTAACGTTAGCTAGCAATCTATGTATGATTGATGCACAAGTCGTATGCCCCAAGATACTGAATATCCTTCCTGGCACACCAAACGTATTGTGGTCAGAGTAGCTAACTAGTTGACTGACAAGCTAGCATGGTAACGTTAACTAATTCAGATAAACTAGGTCGCAAGTAAAATAACAATTTGTTTGCCCTATTTCTCGCACTGTGAAATGGATAACCAGCCAACAAGATACATAACGGTGAACGCTTCCTTTTCACGGCAAAAACGAAGACAGGTTAGCCAGAGTAACCGAGAGGTTGCAAGTTCAAATCCCCGAGCTGACAAGGTACAAATCTGTCGTTCTGCCCCTGAACCGGCAGTTAACCCACTGTTCCTAGGCCGTCATTGAAAATAAGAATTTGTTCTTAACTGACTTGCCTAGTTAAATAAAGGTAAAATAAAAAGAGTGCTGCTAACGCACTAACCCCAGACATGCCTAGCCCAAACTTTCCCAGCAAATATAAACGCCGTTTAAGACAGATCCAACAAATTATTGCGAGGGACTAACCTACGTCCTTTTGAAAATCGTCCTGTGGTATGTCTGATCACTTGGGAATGATTTATAATCCAGTTTTGCGATTTTACGGTAAAATTGACAGCGTGGAAAGCCTGTTCCGGGCACTTGCGTCAAAAAAAGGAAGTGAGTGAAGAAATCACAAAACAGCTTCTGTGGCGTGTATCAGCGGTTGACATCCAACGGTGCCTTACCGCCACCTACTGTACTGGAGTGTGGGGCAGAGACAGGGAGGAAACGGGTTATGAGTTAGGCTAAAGGGTTTTAAGGTCAAGGGAAGGGTTAGCTAAAAGTTAAGATTTGTGGAAGTGTTATCTAACTAAGCAAAGTAGCTAAAAAAGTATACTGAACAAAAATATAAATGCAACATGCAACAATTTCAACGATTTTACTGAGTTACAGTTCATATAAGGAAATCAGTCAATTTAAATAAATAAATTAATCTATGGATTTCACATGACTGGGCAGAGGCGCAGCCATGGGTGGGCCTAGGAGACGCCCAGCCACTGAGGAGCCAGGCCCATCCAATCAGAACAAGTTTTTCCCCACAAAAGGTTTTATTACAGAAAGAAATACTCATCCGCTGTCCGGGTGGCTGGTCTCAGACGATCCCGTAGGTGAAGAAGCCGAATGTGGAGGTCCTGGCCTGTCATGGTTACACATGGTCTGCGGTTCTGAGGTTGGACGTACTGTCAAATTCTCTAAAATGACGTTGGAGATGGCTTATGATAGAGAAATGACCATTCAATTCCCTGACAACAGCTCTGGTGGACATTACTGTAGTCAGTATGCCAATTGCACGCTCCCTCAAAACTTGAGACATCTGTGGCATTGTATTGTGTGACAAATCTTCACGCTTTAGAGTGGCCTTTTATTGTCCCCAGCACAAGGGGCACTTGTGTATTGATCATGCTGTTTACTCAGCTTTTTGATATGCCACACCTGTCAGGTGGATGGATTATATTGGCAAAGGAGAAAAGCTCAAAGGAGACATGCCAGCAACAAACGCCGAAACTACACATCCAAGTATATCTGACCAAACTATGAAAGACAAGCATTGTAATTTTGAATTCCGTATGTGGGTGTGGAAGAGGTGAAAAAATGATTGTTGTCTATCAGCAATGACAAGCCACCGGGGTATGACAACTTGGATGGAAAATTACTGAGAATGATAGCAGACAATATAGCCACTCCTATTTGCTACATCTTCAATTTAAGCCTACTAGAAAGTGTGTGTCCTCAACCCTGGAGGGAAGCAAAAGTAATTCCGTTACCTAAAATAGAATAAGCCCCCTTTACTGGCTGAAATAGCCGACTGATCAGACTGTTACCAACACTCAGTAGACTTTTGGAAAAAATGGTGCTTGACCAGATACAATGATATTTTACAGTAAACAAATTGTAACTAGACTTTCAGCCCACTTATAAGGAAGGACATTCAACAAGCACATCACTTACACAAATGACTGATGATTGGCTGAGAGAAATTTATGCTAAAAAGATTGTGGGGGCTGTTTTGTTAGACTTCAGTGCGGCTTTTGACATTATCGATCATATTCTGCTGCTGGAAAAACACGTGTTATGGCTTTCCACTCCCTGCTATATTGTGGATAAAGAGTTACCTGTCTAACATAACACAGAGGGTGTTCTTTAATGGAAGTCTCTCCAATATAATCCAGGTAGAATCAGGAATTCCCCCAGGCAGCTGCCCCTTACTTTTTTCAATCTTTACTAACAACATGCCACTGGCTTTGAGTAAAGCCAGTGTGTCTATGTATGCGGATGACTCAACACTATAAACGTCAGCTATTACAGCGACTGAAATGACTGCAACACTTATCAAAGAGCTGCAGTTAGTTTCAGAATGGGCGTCAAGGAATAAGCTAGTCCTAAATATTTCAAAACTATAAGCATTGTATTTGGGACAAATCATTCACTGAACCCTAGACCTCAACTAAATCTTGTAATGAATAATGTAGAAATTGAGCAAGTTGAGGTAGTGGAGTAACTGCTTGGAGTAACCCTACATTTTAAACTGTCATGGTCAAAACATGTTGATACAACAGTAGCTAAAATGTGGAGAAGTCTGTCCATAAAGCGCTGCTCTGCCTTCTTAACAACACTATCAACAAGGCAGGTCCTACAGGCCCTAGTTTTGTTGCAACTGGACTACTGTTCAGTCGTGCGGTCAGGTGCCACAAAGAGGGACTACACCTTATGGAACAACGGGGACTGTGAAGAGACACATACACAGGTACAGACACACGCATACGCACACAAACGCTAGCACACACGTACATTGTAATATTATTGTATGGTGGTATTATAACTTTTTGTATTGTAGATATGTAGTGGTGTAATAATGTTATTAATGTCCTGTTTTATATGTTGTTTTGTGTGTAATGTAAGTGCCTTTATGTGTTTGGACCCCAGTAAGAGTAGCAGCAGCTAATGGGGACCCTTAATAAATACAAATAGAAACCGTACAGCAGCGTGATCTGCCGTGACTCGTGGTTGCCGCGGATCAGCGTGAGGCGGTCAGGGTAGCAGACCTGGACAGGGCAAGACAAGTGTGTTTTGTTTTTAAATATCCTTGCAAACATGCCAGTTTAAAAAGGCATCAGGATTACTTTCAAGAATTTCCACATAAAGATTTTATAATGAGGACCTGGACAGGGATTTCAGGGAGAGAAGAATGGTGAAGGAGACGGTATAGGGAATGTGATGGACAGCCGGTATGGTGATTCAAAAGGACAGTGGGTACGGAGAGAGAAAGAACATTCAACTGAATTAATTACACAAAAGCCAATAAGCAACACAGCCATAAATCATACATTTACTGTACATGAGCTTGATCCGATAGACAAACAAACTTTAACTCAAACTTTATCAACCAAGATAAATTGTGTGTTGCAGTGGTTACCAAAACTGTTTGGCCTCCTTACCGAAAAAATGGCTTCTGGCAAACAGTTGTGGCAAAGCTTTGGCAATTTTGCGCCAAGCTCATATTTTAACATGCAAATTAGTTTTGCGGCGAACTGTTGTAGTAAACTTGCGGCAACTTGTGCACTTCTGGCATACAAATCTGGGAAACTTGTGGCAAACATTCTGTTTGCCGCAAACTCAGTATGAATATGCAAATTAGATCAGGTTTTTGGTTACTGTGTTAAACATTGAAATGTAATCTACATAAACCAAATCAAATAACTTAAAAAAACTAAACATACTAAATGTAGTAAATATACTAAACATGTTTTCAATGTCTAACAGATAAAAATAAATCCAATACAACTTGAAATCATCAGCATGGTAATGAAGAAAATAGCAAAGCTTAGATATTTTGCAAATAAATTGTTTAATCTTTTTATGTAGCTACAACATTTACATGAGAGAAATGTGAACACTATGGGGATGTTGACCATAGGATGTTTAAAGGGACAACTACATAATTATTTACACGAGCCAAGTGATAACTGAGCAATAGATTAACCAATGGAAGTTTAAAAGACAATTAACAAAAATGTAATAACAATTAAACAAAAACTAAATCAAACCCAGTTCAGAACAATTTACTTTTTGAGTGAACTTTAAAGATGGTGGCCTTGTGGTGAACCTGTGCATGCATTGAAACAATCAGAAAACAAAATTAGGATACTGAAAACAATTTATATTTTTTAAAAGGTAGAAATTTAGTTATCACTAATATGGCAAATTATATTATTTTTCCAAAATGAATCATTGTTACTCAAACACAGCATTGACATAATTCAACCCAAGGAGTTTGGGTTGTGCTTCTAACCCAGCGCCTTGGATTGAGCCCTTGACCCAACTGCTGGGTAAATTAGGCAATATTGCTTGGTTAAAACAACCCAGTGTTTTGGGTTATGACATAAACCCAGCAGATTTGGTTGGGGGATTGACCCAGCATCTGGGTAATTTAGTTACAGGCCCAACGCTCTTAACTGCTGGGCTTAACCACTAAGGGGGAGATAATAAGGGACATTTCTAAATTAAATACTTTGAGGGAAGGGTTGATAAGCCAGGTCAAATGGTTGAACAAAGGCAAGGAAGTGAGGAAAGAGCTAAATGAATAGGGGCGACAGTATGTGGGGGGAAAATCAGAATTAGCTAAGTAACATTGCTATAAGGTGTCTCATTTGCAGAATATGCTTACATGTTTTAATTACTGTTGTTATGTCTCCCTTCAGACTCTGGTGTTGGTGGCTGCACTTCCTCCCCCTTGCACCTATACTGACATAGTATATAACCCAGAGGCTTACTCCACTCAGTGGTCTCTCACTCTGTTCACTTTGTGGGTGGTGTGACCAGCTCCCTTATCGATACGTTTTTAATAAAGTTAATATGCTGATTGGTGATTGACCTTCTCTCTCCTCATTATTGATTAAAATATCCACCATAAGTAGCTTCAAGGTTAGAAAGGCAGGCCGATATTTGAACCCCCGATCTGTTTGCGGGGGAATCTGCAGGGAGTGATCCGTCAGCCAGAGAGTTACCAGCTACAATATCTCTGTATACTACCTACTACTGTTGTTCCCTTGAGCAAGGCACTTTACCCCTAAGTGCCCATGAGCTGCTCCCAGCCCGATGTGTGTGTTGTGTGTCAGGTTGGTCACTGTGACAGAATATTTGTGCAAATGAACAATAAAGCAAGTATGGTAAAATGAAGGCCAGACTATCTATGGTAGCTATGCATGTAATGTATCTAGTCCCAAAGTGGCTGATGTAGAAGCCAAAGCTAAGTCCCCACTCTCAAAAATGAATTTCTCTGTTTTAATTAACCTCCGAATTTGGAATCAAAGAGGCCAGTTTCCACTCATTCAGTGTATATTTACAAAGCTGTCCATTCATTGGCCTTGACCTCTACATTTAAGTACATAAATAAATAAATGTAAACATAGCTAGCTAGCTAAACTAACTTGGCTACATCAAATTTGTCTATCTTTTTTATGTATTTGTCTACAAGTTTATACATGTTTATAACAAGCAAGGGGAATATATCAGAATAGGGCCATTGGGGAATAATAACATATTGTACGGAATACATTTGTACTGTAGTGAAGCTCTAGAGTAATGCAAGGTCTCTTTCATGATCATGTGAAACGTCAATTGTTATGGAAATGCCGGGATGTGTTTTTCAATTATGTTAAAGGTAATTATGATGCAACTATGACGGTGATACGATATGGATTACAATTATCCTCATGAATATTAAGGCTATAAGCACTACATGTTACACACATACAGTCGTGGCCAAAAGTCTTGAGACTTTTCACAAAGTCTGCTGCCTCAGTTTGTATGATGGCAATTTGCATATACTCCAGAATGTCATGAAGAATGATCAGATGAATTGCAATTAATTGCAAAGTCCCTCTTTGCCATGCAAATGAACTGAATCCCCCAAAAACATTTCCACTGCATTTCAGCCCTGCCACAAAAGGACCAGCTGACATCATGTCAGTGATTCTCTCGTTAACACAGGTGTGAGTGTTGACGAGGACAAGGCTGGAGATCACTCTGTCATGCTGATTGAGTTCGAATAACAGACTGGAAGCTTCAAAAGGAGGGTGGTGCTTGGAANGGATCGGGGCACCACCAGTACAGAGCTTGCTCAGGAATGGCAGCAGGCAGGTGTGAGTGCATCTGCACGCACAGTGAGGCGAAGACTTTTGGAGGATGGCCTGGTGTCAAGAAGGGCAGCAAAGAAGCCACTTCTCTCCAGGAAAAACATCAGGGACAGACTGATATTCTGCAAAAGGTACAGGGATTGGACTGCTGAGGACTGGGGTAAAGTCATTTTCTCTGATGAATCCCCTTTCCGATTGTTTGGGGCATCCGGAAAAAAGCTTGTCCGGAGAAGACAAGGTGAGCGCTACCATCAGTCCTGTGTCATGCCAACAGTAAAGCATCCTGAGACCATTCATGTGTGGGGTTGCTTCTCAGCCAAGGGAGTGGGCTCACTCACAATTTTGCCTAAGAACACAGCCATGAATAAAGAATGGTACCAACACATCCTCAGAGAGCAACTTCTCCCAACCATCCAGGAACAGTTTGGTGACGAACAATGCCTTTTCCAGCATGATGGAGCACCTTGCCATAAGGCAAAAGTGATAACTAAGTGGCTCGGGGAACTAAACATAGATATTTTGGGTCCATGGCCAGGAAACTCCCCAGACCTTAATCCCATTAAGAACTTGTGGTCAATCCTCAAGAGGAGGGTGGACAAACAAAACCCCACAAATTCTGACAAACTCCAAGCCATGATTATGCAAGAATGGGCTGCCATCAGTCAGGATGTGGCCCAGAAGTTAATTGACAGCATGCCAGGGCAGATTGCAGAGGTCTTGAAAAAGAAGGGTCAACACTACAAATATTGACTCTTTGCATCAACTTCATGTAATTGTCAATAAAAGCCTTTGACACTTATGAAATGCTTGTAATTATACTTCAGTATTCCATAGTAACATCTGACAAAAATATATAAAGACACTGAAGCAGCAAACTTTGTGGAAATTAATATTTGTGTCATTCTCAAAACTTTTGGCCACGACTGTAGACACTCAGCCTGTCACGTCCAGGCCAGAGTTTAGGCTGGTGTGTGTTTGTTTCATTTTAGTGTAGGGTTATTTTGGTTCTAGTTTGTCTATTTCTATGTTGGGGTAATGGTTCCCAATTAGAGGCAGCTGTGTGTCTCTAATTGGGAACCATATATATGTTTGGGGTTTTCGTATAGGTTTTGTGGGTTATTGTTTGAGCATAGCTTAGTGTTTATTCTTTGTTATGTTCTTTGTTACGATCTTCGTTCTTTCTGTTTGTTATTTTCCCAGTTACGTCATTTAATAAAATGTATACTGGAAGCATCGCTGCGTCTTGGTCTGTCACTTCAGGAGATCGTGACACAACCATGCAAATTGGTGGAGTTATTATTTATTTGGACATCACATATTATAGTCTTACTCTTATACAGACATTGTACACTCTCACTAAATCACATACAATATTATACACATCAACCTACTCAGACTTACTACACACATAATATCTTGTCTCAATTTTCTAACTTCTGTGGCTTTGGCTCACAGGCAAACAGGAAAGGAAATAAAACAAATATCGCTAGAACCTATTTCTTGAATTCTAAATATCAGACATTTGAAAGCTCTAATTTTGACCATCATAATACCTCTGATGGATGTAACTTTACATGCATTAATTATGGTCAATTTAGACTGAGAATAGTATCTAGTTATGGTAAGGTGTGAAATAAGTATAGCCACTTATAATTGTAACGGTTTAGCAGATTATAAAAATAGAAGATCAGTCTTTACATGGGCTAAACGAAAAGGAATATAACATACTGTTTACAGGAAACTCACTCTACATCCTTAGATTAAGTTGCGTGGGAAAAGGATTGGAGTGGTGAAATCATTTTCTGTCATGGACAAAAGAACTCAAAAGGTGTGGTGATATTAATTAACTACTCTTATAGAAATGGTAGTCTGTCAGGTACTTAGCAGGAAGGTCTGTTTTCTCTATTATTAAAGCAAGATCCAGATGGCAAATATAAAGACCTATTAAACTGGAGGCCCCTTACACTTCAATGTTGTGATGCAAAAATCCTAGCGAAATGCATAGCACTCAGAATTAAAAGGGTTTACCAAGTATTGTTCATCCTGATCCTTTTTACATGGATGATACATTGGATATAATATACGACAACTACTAGAAATAATAGAACATCATGAAACATCTAAGAAGCCAGGCCTGGTATTTATAACGGATTTTGAAAAGGCATTTGATAATGACTGGATTTTATTTATAAATGCCTGGATTTTTTCAATTTCGGTATTTCTCTTATAAAATGGGTAAAAATAATGTATAGCAACCCTAGGTTTAAAATAGTAAATAACAGCTACTTCTCAGAGAGTTTGAATTGTCAAGAGGAGTTAAACAAGGGTGTCCGCTGTCACCAAATCTATTCGTTATGGCCATCGAAATGCTAGCTATTAAAATCAGGTACAATAACAACATTAGAGGATTAGAAATCCAAGGCTTAAAAACAAAGAATGTGTCCATGTATGCCAATGACTCAAGTTTTATATTAATTCCGCAAGCTATATCCCTGCAATGTCTCATTGAAGATCTTGATAACTTTTCTGGACTCTCTGGACTAAAACCTAATTATGATAAGTGTACAATATTACGTATTGCATATTTAAAAAATACAACTTTTATATTACCCTGCAGTTTACCTATAAAATTGGCTGATGGTGAAAAAGACATACTTGGTATTCATATCACAAAATATATAAATAAGCTCTCCACAATGAATTTCAATAGAAAACTTGTAAAAATAGACAAGATCCTGCAACCATGGAGAGGTAAATACCTGTCTATTTATGGAAAAATTTCCCTGATTAACTCCTTAGTCATATCGCAGTTTAGTCACTTACTTATGGCGCTGCCTACTCCTGATGATTCGTTCATATGAGCAAAAAATATTTAGCTTTATCTGGGACGCTAAACCAGACAAAATAAAGCGTGCCTATCTAAATAATGAATATGAATTGGGTGGGTTGAGATGATTAAATATAAAAGCACTAAACCTCTCTAAAAGCTTCACTTATTCAAAAGTTTTACTTGAACCCTAAATGGTTCTCATGTAGATTACTAAGAAAAGCTCATCCATTGTTTAAAAATTGCGTTTTTGCCTTTGTGCAGATTGCCATTTCTCATTTTCAATTAATTGAAAATTATACTTTTTTCAAAGTATCTGTCTTTTTCAAACAAGTATTGCAAAGCCAGCTACAATTTCAATTTCATTCCCCTGAAAAGATAGAACCAATATTACAACAATATTATGGCTGAACTCAAATGTTGTGGTTGATAAAATACCTGTATTTATGGGAAAGATGTTTGAAAGGGTATTTAGTTCTTAAATGATATTGTAAATTGGAATGGTAGAGTTATGTCCTTCATGGAGTGATCAGAATTGTACGGGAAGGTCTGCTCAATCCAAGAGTACAACCAATTGATTACAGCATTACCCCAAAAATGGAGGAGGTAGGTGGCATCGGGAGGAGGTAGGGAACTGGTCTGTCTGCCCAATATAAAGTATCAAAATTGACAGAGGATTTAAAATAGCATAACTAGGAAAGTATACCAGTTTCATTTGAGGACCAGGATGTTGACAACTGTGCCATACAGATTGCAGAGCTTTTGATGACTATGAAGCACTTGTATATTATAAGGGCATTTTCATAAGGGAGTGGTTCCAAATGAGCTATGTGTCAAAACCACTTTTCCAGGACAGAAATTCCTTGGGGTTTCGCCTGCCATATCCGTTCTGTTTTACTCACAGACAAATGGTTAACACTTTTAGAAAATTCAGAGTGTTTCCTATCCAATGGTACTAAATATGTGCATATCCTATTTTCTGGGCCTGAATGGGAGGCATTTTACTTTGGGCACGCCAGGGTCTCCAAAACGGTCACCTCATGCGCTGCTCCCTAAGAAGTTAAGGAAGAAAGACACAACCTGCTGAACAATAAGATATGTGTAGTTCGCCTTCTCAAGTGCCTGGAAAGGAGGCTAAGGAGAGACAAGCAGTACTACAAGGACTACACAGCATTCATGGAAGAGACCATAGCTTGCGGAGATGCTGAGTTCCCTGAGGAGGAAATTAACAAGCATCCAGCATGGTACATCCCACACCATGGGGTTTATCACCCACAAAAGCCTGGGAAGATAAGAGTCGTCTTTGACTGCTCAGCGAAGTTTCGAGAGATGTCCTTGAATGACCATCTCCTTACCGGTCCAGAGTTGACAAACACATTGCTGGGTGTCCTTTGCCGGTTTCGTAAGGGTCCAGTCGCAATCATGTGTGACGTAGAGCGCATGTTCCACCAGTTTCATGTGAAAGCAGAAGACCAAGATTATCTGCGGTTCCTTTGGTGGGTGAACGGAGATCTAGAGTCTCAACCCGCAGTGTATCGCATGAATGTCCACTTGTTCGGCGCAGCTTCATCTCCTGGTTGCGCCAACTATGGTCTCAAACATCTTGCTGCTGAAGGACGAGGAAGCTTCAGCGAGAAGTCTATCCAGTTCATAGAAAGGAACTTTTATGTTGACGATGGGTTGACGAGCGTATCGTCTGAAGCTGAAGCGTCCCAGCTGGTGAAAGAAGCAAGGGAGCTTTGCAGCATTGGCAAACTTCGGTTTGCACAAGTTTCTCTCTAACAGCAAGGAAGTTATAGCCACAATTCCCAAGGAAGAACGTGCCGAGGGCACCAAAGACCTGGATATGGCTCTGGGTGAACCACACATGGAGAGGGCGCTTGGTGTACTATGGTGTGTCGCATCAGACGAGTTCCAGTTTAGAGTAGTTGTCAAGGAGCGCCCCCTCACAAGAAGAGGAGTGTTGTCTACAGTAAACTCTGTATATGATCCGCTTGGATTTGTGGCACCCTTTGTCCAGGCAGGGAAGCAGATCTTGCAGCAGATGTGTCGTGACAAGATCGACTGGGCTGACCCCCTTCCAGATGACCTACGTTCCCAGTGGGAACTCTGGCTCCAAGGTCTACAAAACTTGTCTGAAGTAAGGATCCAACGAGGCTACTTGCCATCAAGTTTCAAGTAAGTGCAGTCATGAGCTCCATCACTTCTCCGACGCTAGTACCTCAGGTTATGGAGAGTGCTCATACCTCAGAACAATCAGTACAGCAGGAGAAGTTCATTGTTCCCTAGTTATGGGGAAGTCGAGAGTCGCCCCTTCCAAGGTTACGACCATACCACGACTGGAACTCTCAGCAGCGGTGGTAGCTGTTCAAATAAGTGACATGCTCAAAAAGGAGCTAGAGATACAAGGTCTACAGGAATACTTCTGGACAGACTCAAAGGTAGTTCTTGGCTACATCAACAATGAAGCCAGAAGATTCCACATCTTTGTAGCTAACCGTATTCAACGCATTAAGCAAAGCACAGGTCCCGAACAATGGAGATATGTGACCTCTGAAGAGAATCCTGCAGATCATGCTTCCAGAGGTCTCACATCAGAATAGCTCATAGCTTCCAACTGGTTCACAGGTCCAGACTTTCTTTGGCAGGAAGAACTTCCCAAAGGACAAGTCAAGGTGGGAGAGATCTCAGACAATGACCCAGAGCTGCAGAAATCCATGATACCCAGGCAAAGGAAGAAAGATTGTTACTAGATCACCTTCACAAGTTCTCCGACTGGGCAAGAGTGGTGAAAGCTATTGCCAGGCTCAAACGACGTGTCAAGGAAGCCATGGGCTTAAAACTGAAGTCCAGTGAAGCTACAAGCATACATGAAAGGAGAGAGGCAGAGCTCACCATTATAAAGATGGTTCAAGAAGCAGCCTTCTCCCATGAGATACATAACCTTAGGCACCAGAAAGACATCAAGACCAAAGATAAAGCAAGAAAGTTGCCTAAATTGAGTCCATTTCTGGATGAGCAAGGTATCCTCAGGGTGGGAGGTCGCTTGGCTCATGCAACTCTTCATTCCCATGTGAAGCATCCTGCAATACTGCCAAGAGATAGCTACTTGTCAGTGCTGCTCATCAAGCACTATCATGAAAGAGTACGACACCAAGGACGTGGAATGACGATCAATGAGCTGCGAGCCAACAGTATATGGATCCTAGGATGCAGCAATGCAGTTTCCTCTCACATCTACAAATGTGTGAAATGCAGGAAATTCAGAAGATATACAGAAGAGCAAAGGATGGCAGATCTTCCAAAGGAACGCATGGAGACCATGCCTCCCTTCACATACTGCGGGATGGACTGCTTTGGACCTTCCTATGCCAAGGACGGAAGAAGAGAGTTAAAGCGTTATGGGCTCCTACTCACTTGCATGGGCTCTCGAGCAGTTCACATTGAAATGCTTGATGACTTAACCACCGATGCCCTTATCAATGCCCTGCGTTCATTCATTGCCATACGTGGTAATGTTCGTCAAATCAGATGTGATCAAGGCAGCAACTTCATTGGTGCAAGACACGAGTTTGTGGACGCTCTGAAAGAAATGGATCAAGAACGACTGAAGGAGCTTGGATGGGAGTTTATCATGAACACCCCATCTTCAAGTCACATGGGTGGTGTTTGGGAAAGGCAAATCTGCACGATATGAAGTGTCTTAACATCCCTTCTTGATCTGTCAGACGGAAGACTCGACAGCGCTTCTCTGCGTACTTTTCTCTATGAAGTCATGGCGATTTTAATTAGTAGGCCCTTAACTACTGAATATCTGAATGATCCATTAGGTCCAGAACCTCTCACACCAAATCACATCTTGACAATGAAGTCCACAATTATCTTACCATCACCTGGACAGTTAATCAAGGAAGATCTTTATCTCCGCAAGAGATGGCGCAGAGTACAATTCTTAGCCAATGAATTCTGGAAAAGGTGGAAGAAAGAGTACCTCCTGAACCTCCAACACAGACAGAAATGGAATAAAGACAGAAGAAACACAAGGATTAATGACGTTGTCATCTTGCAAGATGATACTGCACCACGCAACCAGTGGAAATTGGCAAAGGTCACAGAAGTGTACCCTGGACAGGATGGCCGGGTGAGAAGATTCAAGTTACTGATCAGCGACTCAACCCTGGATGAGAGAGGTAAACGCATCGCCAAACCCACATATCTGGAAAGGCCCATCCATAAGACAGTCACCCTCCTGGAGGCCGATTAAGAAACCCGCAGACCCTGTTCACAGAAATCACTGGTGATTGGTGGGAGTGTAACTGACAATTAACTTGTATGTTTTTGTTGTTTTTTGTTTAAATTGTTTACGTGTTCGCTATGCGGGGGAAATGATAAGACAAGCGGAACTACGTGGCTAATAACTGTTGTAACGGGGATTATTATCGTAGCAACACACCTTTTGGAGGGAAGGCAATCCCGCGCTGTGTTAGCTAAGTTTTCATGTCTTCGGGTGTAGTTCGTAAGGTTGAAGTGTGTATGTTAGGATGGTAACGCTATAATAATTAAAGATGAAGCGTGAATTTTTTCCAGGAATAATCTGATACTGTTATAGCTCCCGCTAAACTGTTTATGTATGTAAGCACTTCAGAGTTATATCAAGCTAATAAGTCACTCGTAAGACAAAGTTGTAAGAGTGTGCTTAACTGTATTTTCATTTACTTTAGTTCTCACGCAAGGTGATAATTCTGACTAAAACCACAGAATAAAACCGCCAGTTAAAATCAAGGAACGGTTGTGCTCGTGGTTACTGGAGGGAGCTACAGGTTGGGATGTGGAATTGGAGACAAGTGGGAGTGGAGTTGCTGTGCGGGAGATAGAATGATGGTCAAAGATAAAAGTTTTTAAAAAAGTCTAAATAAAACATAATAAAAAGTAAGTTTGAATGACACTGAGGGGCAGTGCTTTTACAACTAATGTCGGTTTGCCTGAGGCTGATGCCGTACAGTTGTTTGTACACATGCATATACACACACTCTCATTCAAATAAACACATACAAGAACACACACATACATGTAATAGTGCCAGACATGCACACAGACATTTACAGTTGGCATTGCTGTTATGATTTTAGTTGTCCTTGATGTCCTTTGTTTTAGTTTTAGTTTTTTTCATTGTTGTTTGCTCTTTTCTTCTGTCTTTTTATTTTTCTCTTTAGTTAATTCTCTTGGTTGTTGGTGCATTGGGGGTTCTTGGGGGTGGGGAATGGAATTAGTTGTATTTTTTATTTTTCTTCTTGAGGGGTCTCGAATGGTTGAGGGACAACTATTAGGGAACTGTGGGGGGGATCTTGGAGGGTTCGGGTTTACGTTATTTGGTCTGGTGGGAGATCTGCTAATGTGCCCTTGAGCAGGGCATTGACCCTGGATGTTTCTGTGTGTCGCTCTGAATGGGAGTCTGTTGGATGACTGGTATGATGTAGTTGTTGAGAGTCTTCACTGCAAGTATATTGTATGTTTCGGACATTCAATAAAAAATGTATATAAAAACATATTTCAAAAACGTCGCTAATGAGTGAAACAGTGTCCAAGGCAGTCCAGAAGAAGTGTAAGACTAAACTAACTAAGGTAGCTAGCTAGCTAACTTTAGTTAGCTTCTGTTACAGACACTGACATTGTTAGCTAGCTAGCTAGCCAAACATCGACAAAACACGCACATTTAGTTATATTCCGCGACAACACTTCAGTAAGATAGCGCCACGAGCATGGTCGCGAGGCTAATGTTAACAAGCTAGCTAACGTTACCACAGCCAGAGATATTGGCACAGAAAATGGCTTGCATCTAATGCCAAGCTAATGTTAGCCAGCTACCTAATTATGATAGGACAACCTATTTAACCTGAATGACCATCAAATTCACAATTTGTATAATTTGTTAATTACCGTTTTTAGTCAGCCAAAACACACTTAGTCTGTCGAAATAACTTTAGCCGTATTCCACTTGCAGTCACTCAGTCGCACTAGCTAGAACTAGAATACTTGCAAGTGTTTTGGTGGACTTCATGCACTAGTGTTTGGAGAATTAAACCACTGGCTGTGTCAAATATCCATAGCCCACCAAAATGTTGTGTAACTTACATCTCAAAGACATGCAAGCAATAAGCCTTGACCTGTCTGGTGCACACATATATTTTTTAAATTTTTACATTTTTAATTTCACCTTTATTTAACCAGGTAGGCAAGTTGAGAACAAGTTCTCATTTACAACTGCGACCTGGCCAAGATAAAGCAAAGCAGTTCAACACATACAACAACACAGAGTTACACATGGTGAAACAAACATAGTCAATAATACAGTAGAAAAACAAATCTATATACAATGTGTGCAAATGAGGTAGGATAAGGAACATAAGGCAATAAATAGGCCATGGTGGCAAAGTAACTACAGTATAGCAATTTAACACTGGAATGGTAAATGTGCAGTAGATGAATGTGCGAAGTAAAAATACTGGGGTGCAAAGGAGCAAGATAAATAAATGACTATGGTAGGAGATGAGGTAGTTGGTTGGGCTATGTACAGGTGCAGTGATCTGTGAGCTGCTCTGACAGCTGGTGCTTGAAACTAGTGAGGGAGATAAGTGTCTCCAGTTTCAACGATTTTTGGAGTTCGTTCCAGTCATTGGCAGCAGAGAACTGGAAGGAAAGGCGGCCAAAAGAGGAATTGGCTTTGGGGGGGGCCAGTGAGATATACCTGCTGGAGCGAGTGCTACGGGTGGGTGCTGCTATGGTTACCAGCGAGCTGAGATAAGGCGGGGCTTTACCTAGCAGGGACTTGTAGATGACCTGGAGCCAGTGGGTCTGGCGACGAGTATGTAGCGAGGGCCAGCCGACTAGAGCATACAGGTCGCAGTGGTGGGTAGTATATGGGGCTTTGGTGACAAAGCGGATGGCACTGTGATAGACTGCATCCAGTTTGCTGAGTAGAGTGTTGGAGGCTATTTTGTAGATGACATCGCCGAAGTCGAGGATTGGCAGGATAGTCAGTTTTACTAGTGCAAGTTTGGCAGCATGAGTGAAGGAGGCTTTGTTGCGAAATAGAAAGCCGATTCTTGCTCTAATTTTGGATTGGAGATGTTTAATGTGAGTCTGGAAGGAGAGTTTACAGTCTAGCCAGACACCTNACAGTGTCCAAAGAAGGGCCAGAAGTATACAGAATGGTGTCGTCTGCATAGAGGTGGATCAGAGAATCACCAGCAGCAAGTGCGACATCATTGATGTATACAGAGAAGAGAGTCGGCCCAAGAATTGAACCCTGTGGCACCCCCATAGAGACTGCCAGAGGCCCGGACAACAGGCCCTCCGATTTAACACACTGAACTCTGTCGGCAAAATAGTTGGTGAACCAGGCGAGGCAATCATTAGAGAAACCATAGCTGTTGAGTCTGCCGATAAGGATGTGGTGATTGACAGAGTCAAAAACCTTGGCCAGGTCAATGAATATTTCTCTGTCCTCAGTTTGATTCAGGCCTTTAATCTGTATTTTTGCCTTGTAACCGATTGCTTCTAGAAAGAACAACAGATGATCAAGATGAGCTAGCTACTAGTTTAAATAAATGAAAGATCTAATTGTTACAAAGAGTTAATGTATGGGCTACATTTATGAGAATACACGCATTTACTTACATTATCAATCTTTAAGACGATACATACATTTTTCACTAAAAAAATGTGTTATGAGTGTGTGCACCACAAACATATTTCCAGGGTGTTGATGCATACTCCTCTCAATACAGCCTCTTCCAACACCACAGGTAGGGAAAGGGTATCCATCTGCAAAAGTGAAGTTTTGCTCCGATGTCAAATCAACTCATATTGTTTCTAGCTAGCTAGCTATGTACCTTAGCTGTTGTGCTAGCTAACATGCTACTGAACCGTGACACTAGCATATTGACATGTATATTGGTATTAAAAAACAGCAACGTATTCACCCCAAAATATAAGTGTTTAGGCAAATCATTAGTTAGCTAGCTAGGTACCTATCACATGCATTGTGCAAAAACATGATAGCTAACGTTAGCTAGCTAAGCGCTAGTCAGTGGCGCTGACAGATTGAAACTGGTATAAACAAAATGTTTCACTCTATCCCATTAAAACATGACATTGCCAACTAGGCATACTTTAGCTAATAAAATGTTAAAGTTTATTAGGAAGTTTAATTAATAAGTCAGACACTCACCGGACAACTTTGGTAGGTAGCTAGCTAGATAGCTTGGTTTCCATTTTCCACGAGAAGTTTCTAATTCCCCATTTTGGTCATCAAAGGTTATTGTTGTTGGAATTTGTTGCAACAGATTCAAATTGAATCCTGAGTGAATTGTCTGCCAGAAAAAAAACTCTGGTGAACTGTTTGCAATTAATGGCAATAAATATTAGTGTTGCCAAAGGTTTGCCGCAGATTCGCCACTGGTGGCAAACGTTTGCAAACTTTTGGCAACATTTTGTCGCACACTATTTAGTTTGTACCATGAGCTGTATAGTGCTTTCAAGACAACTGGGAACTCTGAAAAATATAAGGTCAAATCATGACATCAGTGATCTTCAGGTCAGAAGTCTGAGCTCTAGACAGAGGCACGAGTTCCCGAGTTGGAATTCCGAGTTGGATGACCATTCAAAGCGATTTTTCTCAGTCTAAGCTCATTTTTTCCTAAGTTCCCAGTTGTCTTGATCGCACTAAAGTCAAAAGTCAGAGATTTCCGAGTTCCCAGTTGCTTTGAACGTGGCATTAATGCCCAGAGGGAGACGGCAGGGTATTCCCTTTGATTCAGGGACCAAAATTCTTCAGTAGTGACTAGTGACCCGTGATCAGCTGTACGATTTCCCTTACCGGCATGTCAACTGAGCCAGGATCACTGTCAAACGGATTGGGAAGTAGGTCCCAAAGTTCTCTTCCATTGTTGGAGGTGATGTTTTCTGTTACAAACATGCACAGCCGAGGGAAGAGGGTATGGTTAGCTTTCAAAATATTCTGTCTCCAATAAAAAATAAAAAATTGTTTTTATTTCACCTTATTTAACCAGGTAAACTAGTTGAGAACAAGTTCTCATTTACAACTGCGACCTGGCCAAGATAAAGCAAAGCAGTGCGACACAAACAACAACAGAGTTGCACATGGAATAAACAAGCGTACAGTCAATAACACAATAAAAAAAAAATGTCTATATACAGTGTGTGTAAATGGCGTGAGGAGGTAAGGCAATAAATAGGCCATAGTAGTGAAATAATTACAATTTGGCAAATTAACACTGGAGTGATAAATGAGCAGATGATGATGTACAAGTAGAAATACTGGTGTGCAACAGAGCAGAAAAGTAAATAAAAACAATATGGGGATGAGGTAGGTAGATTGGGTGGGCTATTCACAGATGGGCTATGTACAGCTGCAGCGATCGGTTAGCTGCTCAGATAGCTGATGTTTAAAGTTAGTGAGGGAGATATAAGTCTCCAGCTTCAGCGATTTTTGCAATTCGTTCCAGTCACTGGCAGCAGAGAACTGTAAGGAAAGGCGGCCAAAGGCTTTAGGGATGACCAGTGAGATATACCTGCTGGAGCGCGAGCTACGGGTGGGTGTTGTTATCGTGATCAGTGAGCTGAGATAAGGCGGAGCTTTACCTAGCATAGACTTATAGATGACCTCGAGCCAATAAGAATTTGGTCCCGCTTTAAATGATGTGCAGCTTATAAAGGCTTCATAAAGCCTTCATAAACACTACATAAATGTGTCACAAATAATCTATAACCGTATGTCATGCTCTATAAAAGTTTAATAAATGTGGCATAACTGTGTGACATAACCACCAATGTCAAATGTGGCATAGCTCACTACGTCAAATATGACAAAAACCTGTGCTTTATAAAGGGTAACGCTTTATAAAGACTTGATTAATGATTTTAAATTGAGGCTTCACAAAGCATTTATAACCTTGTCATGCATCTTGGTAGATGATTGCAATGTAGTTAATGTAGTTATCCTTTAATTCAGTGCACATGCAGTGTTTCTGTAGACCAGTAAGCGCACATGTGATGGAATACGCAAATCAAATGCCCACTTGTGCTGCCACTTGACAGTGGAAACTACTAAGTTGGCATTTATTTATTGTAATTTAAATAAAGAGAGCCTAAAGCTGAACACAAAGAGAATATGAGGATTATGAGGACCAAAAAACTTGAGACATCTGTGGCATTGTGTTGTGTTACAAAACTGCACATTTTAGAGTGGCCTTTTATTGTCCCCAGCACAAGGTGCACCTGTGTAATGCTCATGCTGTCTAATCAGATTCTTGATATACCACAACTGTCAGGTGGATGGATTATCTTGGCAAAGAAGAAATGCTTTCTGACTGCTCAAATTCACTAGCACGTGGAAAATTGCAGCTTGCCGCTTAGGCTTCCCAGAGTGGCTCGCTTGTGGGCGTGCTGGCAGCATATGGCAGCACGTTCGATTGTACGTCAAGAATTCAGCATAGCAAGTTTGCATGAAGGCCTGGTTATTAAATGGGTAAATAGTTAAATAGTAATATGCTCTAAAAAGCTCTGGTGACAAACAAACTTTGATGCCCTGTTTCCAATCGTCCACATGGCTAGGAGAACCTATTCAAGTAAGTAAATACATTTTGGAAAAAAAAAACTCAAATGAGCTGAAAACTTTACATACTGTATAGATAGCTAGATATGGGAATTAAATATCACCAGCTACCTAACTTCATATTAGCTAGCTATCTTGATGTATTTATCACTGTAAAAAGAAACTACAAATGCATTTGTAGGTAGTTAACGTTAGCTAACAGCCATGGAGGAAGGTGAAAGGATAGGTACTTTTGTGTAGTTCCAGTCCCTAGAAGTGAGGATGGATATAATGGTAACATAATAGTCAATGCGGTCTAATTTGAGTATTATGAAGTCTGTTTCTTGTGATGTTTTCTGTCCTCAGATACAGAGAGCTGTGAAAGCCTGTCTGCAGATGAAGAGGTCCCAATGAAGATCAGTGGTTCTCATTCCTGGTCCTGGGGACGCAAGAGGGTGCATATTTTTGTTTTTGCCTCAGCACTGCACAGCTGATTCAAATGATCAACTCATCAAGCTTCAAGTGGTATTTATGTATTCATTTGTGATGCTATCCTTGATATGATCCTGCTATTGTCACATGCACATGTCTGTGCACATGCATCTATCACGTTTCAGGAGAAGACCCAGATGCAGACAGTTTCGAAGTAACAAATGTTTATTACTAGAACAAGGGGCAGGCAAAACGACAGGACAAGGGCAGGCAGAGGTCAGTAATCCAGGGTGGTGTGACAAGGTACTGAACGGCTGGCATATCATAGCTATTCTGTACAAAAGTTCTGTTGTAAAGTTAGCTAGCTAGCAGGTTCCAAAGAGTTTAGCTAGCTAGCTAGTTTAGTGAACAGTCTTTGCTGCTAGGAAAACTGTGCATAGGTGGCTACTGTTGACTAACCCCATTCCATACAAATTTGCGCAACCGCGGCATTCAAATGAGGCTGCAATGAAAACTAATGGGACTGTAGCGACTATGTTGGTATCAAAATCTGGGATGTGAACTGTTTCTATTCAAGTGTTGATTGACATGGTAATGGCCCGATAGTATTGGAGAACAGTTGAAAAAACGGACCCCTCTGACGCTGTACTTTAAATTGTGATGTGTCATGACGTAACATACAGCACACATAATGCAACTCATTCTGTGTCGTACAGCCTCTCTTCAAGAAAGCGCAACAAGAAAGTGACAGGGACAGGGTAAGGGGGAATACCTAGTCAATTGTACAACTGAATGCATTCATTTTTTGCGTCATCACTGCAAAGCCATCATGACTCTCAAAAGCCGCGACAGCCGCTGTTTACTTCTGAAGATAGCTTGAGCGCCGCCCTAAAAACCCGGATTCAAATTCAACACAAACCTTCAAATAGGTACAGTTGGAAGTTTACATACACCTTAGCCAAATACATTTAAACACAGTTTTTCACAATTCCTGACATTTAATCCTAGTAAATATTCCCTGTCTTAGGTCAGTTAGGATCACCACTTTATTTTAAGAATTTGAAATGTCAGAATAATAG
>QNTS01000477.1:328667-449723 GCA_003317085.1 Hucho hucho
TGTAGAGACTCATCCACTTAGCAAGATGTGGCCAGTGGTGTAAAGTAAAAATACTTTAAAGTACTACTTAAGTATTTTTTGGGGTATCTATACTTTACTTAACCATTTATATTTTTGGCAACTTTTACTTTTACTTCACTACATTCCGAAATAAAATAATATACTTTCTACTCCATACAAAAGTACTCATTACATTTTGACAAGAAAATTGTCACATTCACACACTCATCAAGAGAACATCCCTGGTCATCCCTACTGCATCTGATATGTTACACAAATGCTTTGTTTGTAAATGATGTCTGTGTTGGAGTGTGGCTATCCGTCAATAAAACTAAAATACAATTGTGCCATCTGGTTTGCTTAATATAAGGAATTTGAAAAGATTTATACTTTTACTTTTGATACTTAAGTACACTCTAGAAATTCCATTTACTTTTGATATTTAAGTATCCTTAAAACCAAATACTTTTCAGACTTTTACTCAAGTAGTATTTTACCGGGTGACTTTTACTTGAGTCATTTTCTATTAAGGTATCTTTACTTTTACTCAAGTATGACAATTTAGTACTTTTTCCACCACTGGATGTGGCTGGGGGTTATTGCATTTCTTTCATATGACCCATCAATTTAGACAAGTGTGTCTGGGTAAGCGTCATCTAATATTTATAAAATATTTTTATCTGGACACTTTCTGTTTACCTGGAATTTTCCCTTATTGTAGGCAACTACTTTTACCACTTTTAGTCTTAATCTTTACTACACTACTCACTGTTTAGCACATGTCCTCACATGTGAATCCTTAAAGAGATGGGCGGGGCTGGCTTAAGAGGGTGTGAACAATGCTGAATGGGTGTAGACAAAGGAGAGCTCTCCAGTAGGTACATTCAAAGGCCATTTTCTCAAAAGTGAGTTTACAAGTTTATTAACTTTCAAATCGGAAATACTTTCCCATTGTTCCTAAAAAATGCAGTGTATGATATACCATTTTGTAGCTCTGAGTCTCTACTTTTATCCAATGTAAAAAACTCAATTTCAAATTTTGCTACATAAGACCGATTTGATCCGGTCGGTCACATATGGAAAAATACTCTATATAAATTTCGGACAATCAATTTCGAACAATCATCCCACTCCTTCTGGTTTTTGCAGATTCTGACAGATGTGCAAGTGACTGTAGAGAAGGGTGAATAGGATTGATCTGAATGATGAGGGTGAAGAGGATGATTGAATGATGAAGAATTGTAGGAGTTGTGGGCGGTCTAATTATTTTATTATCAAAGGCTGGAAAAGGTATATAATTCCCCTTCAAATCATACACTGAGTACAACATACAATGTGTAATAATGATGAAGAATTGTAGTGTAATGATGATGAAGAATTGTAGGAGTTGTGGGCGGTCTAATTATTTTATTATCAAAGGCTGGAAAAGGTATATAATTCCCCCTCAAATCATACACTGAGTACAACATACAATGTGTGTAGTTCACAAATGGACGCACTGACAGCATTGCAAATGCTGCAGAATTTAGATGAGTTGGAGTCGGATGGAGGAACGCATATTGAGCTTGAAATCGACGTTGCTGATGAAGAGTCTTCATCTGATTCTGATGTTGACTTCAAGTCTCCGATGCCTGAGCCTCGCCACAGAAAAACCAGAACAGAGCCAGCTGAGATGGTGATCCCAATTGCCACGGTCAGACAGAAGTCTGGGAGGGATGGCACGGTTTGGGTAGAAAAGAGTGACGAGTTTATGTGACATGCAGATGTTGCAGAACACTAGAGATTGTACTGTTGCTCATGCGCACAGAAAAGGAAACAGTACGTGAGACATGTCTATGGATGAACTCAAAGCATTTATTGCACACTTGTATGTCTGCGGGGCTTACAGCGGAAATGTATGATAAGTTATTTTGGTCTGATAGGTATGGGGTGGACTTTTTCCGAGAGACTATGCCACACAACCGCTTCAGAAAAATTATGCGACACTTGCGACAGGTGCACACAAAACAAGGCCAATGAAAACTGTGTGCAGTGCTACCGATTTGTTTGTGGGACTTGCTTACACAAACCCCCGAAGATGTGTGCTGACTGTGGACCCAAAGCATAAAGACAAGACAAGAATGATTTATGCTTAAAGGCATGCGTATAAGGGCACATTACAGTGTCTGATAAAATCAACAAATGACTGTTTTATATCTTGTCATGAATATCCAGTACCATTTTTCTTTATTTTTACTATTTTCTACATTGCAGAATAATAGTGAAGACATCAAAACTATGAAATAACACATATAGAATCATGTAACCAAAAACAATAACAAATCAAAATATATTTTATATTTGAGATTCTTAAAAGTAGCCACCCTTTGCCTTGATGACAGCTTTGCACACTCTTGGCATTCTCTCAACCAGCTTCACCTGGAATGCTTTTCCAACAGTCTTGAAGGAGTTACCACACATGCTGAGCATGAGTTTTTCCTTCACTCTGCGGTCCAACTCATCCCAAACCATCTCAATTGGGTTGAGATCGGGTGATTGTGGAGGCCAGGTCATCTGATGCACCACTCCATCACTCTCCTTCTTGGTCAAATAGCCCTTACAGAGCCTGGAGGTGTGTTGGGTCATTGTCCTGTTGAAAAACAAATGATAGTCCCACTAAGCGTAAACCAGATGGGATGGCCTTTCACCGCAGAATGCTGTGGTAGCCATGCTGGTTAAGTGTGCCTTGAATTCCAAATAAATCATTTACAGTGTCACCAGCAAAGCACCCCCACACCATCACACCTCCTCCTCTATGCTTCATGGTGTTAACCACACATTCGGAGATCATCCGTTCACCTACTCTGCAGCTCACAGCGGTTGGAAACAAAAATAATTAGACCAAAGGACACATTTCCACTGGTCTAATGTCCGTCCATTGCTCGTGTTTCTTGGCCCAAGCAAGTCTCTTCTTCTTCTTGGTGTCCTTAAGTAGTGGTTTCTTTGCAGCAATTAGATCATGAAGGCCTGACTTACGCAGTCTCCTCTGAACAGTTGATGTTGAGATGTGTCTGTTACTTGAACTCTGTGAAGCATTTATTTGGTCTGCAATCTGAGGTGCAGTGATTTTATCCTCCAATGAATTTATCCTCCGCAGAAGAGGTAACTCTGGGTCTTCCTTTCCTGTCATGGCACTAACTATAGGCACTAACGTTAACGTTAGCTAGCCAAGTTAACATTGTTAGCTAACTAATGTTAGCAAGCTAAGGCTAGCGTGTTAGCTTAACTAGCTAATGTTAGTGCTAGCAGAGGAATATATCATATTTGGTGCTAGCTAGCTAATGCTATCTAAATAGCACTAGGCAGCTAACGTTAGTGCTAGCTAGATAGCTACTTAACATTAGCGAAGCTAACTTTAGGTTAGGTTCTAGTTAGATATACCATTAGCTAGCAAGCTCCACTAACTGGTTGTTGTTGACATAGCTAGCTAGTTAGAACAGTTATGTTTTTATGGTTGTAATTAAACATGTAGCTAGCCAGGTGATCAGCTAATCCCTATTGGCCAAATCCGCTGTTTGTGATTTAATACAATTTCATGCCATATAATAAACTATAGCTTCTAAGTCTGCTATTAACTACCTAAATTGCAAAGTGGGTTAGTCAGCTAGTTAGCTATGTGATAACTTAATGAAACAGTGGATTTAGCTCATAAGGAATTAGCGAGCCAGCTGCATGTTTATGAAGAATTTTGAGTTATATCTGATTCACATGCTTAATTATGGCAAAACAGCGGCTTGTCCCGAAGCCGCTCCTGCATTGTCTTGGCTGTGTGCTTAGGGTCGTTCTCTTGTTGGAAGGCGAACCTTCGCCCCAGTCTGATATCCTGAGTGCTCTGGAGCAGGTTTTCATCAAAGATTTCTCTGTACTTTGCTCCGTTCATCTTTCCCTCGATCCTGACTAGTCTCCAAGTCCCTGCCGCTGAAAAACATCTCCACAGCATGATGCTGCCACCACCATGCTTCACCGTAAGGATGGTGCCTGGTTTCCTCAGATGCGTAAGTGCGACATCGGCGGATGCGGTGGATTTAGATGCATCCAATGCAAAAAAACAAACACAGATTTTGATGGGGATTTTTTTACACTGTTACTTAGATTGACGCACCGGTCCGTCAATAGACTAGTTAATAGGCACTTAATTGTAAGATGGGAAGATGGGAAATGGGAAAACATGTTTTTCATAAAGTTTAACGTGCTCTTTATGACAGAATGTTAAAATGAGGTGAAACCAAACTGTTTTTTGGACCAAGTTAGACTTCTCAAAAGGCACAGAATTGGTGGAACGGCCCAGTAATAGTAACAATAGCTAGTACTATGCACAATTGTGCATAATATATCATTCTCTGTAGGCTATAGCAACAGTGTCCTTCAGTAAATTATTTCAGCGCATAAACTCACCCAAACTGTCCAGAAAGTCCTCCCAGCATGAGAAAGGGGGCTTGCTGGTGAGTCCATCTTTTGGTGTTTCAGTGGCTTCTTCGATAAGATGATAAACTTCAGTTCAGAGTAGGCCTACAACAAACTGGAAGCTGAGGTAAGCTACTTCTTGGTATTTATTATTTTGTCAAACGTAGAGACTACATGAAATCCCATTAGTCAGTTGTATAATAGGCCTATTAATTGTCCTACAAATAACTTTTCAGACGAGAGGTCTAAACGTGAGCAAATTTAAAGGCAGAAGGCAGAAAAATGTGAAGGCATGTGAAACGCACTCTCCTTGTTTCAATTGTGGTCGAGGTGAAAGCAAGAGACAGAGAACCACGTCTATTTTTGAAATGCATCAGGTTCACACATTTTGTCACCATGCAAAAACAAGGAACAACATAGTACAATGTCAGCGTAAAGGAAGATAGAGAACTGTTTTATCCCCCCAACTTAAATTATGCACAAAAAGTGAACCAAGATTTTATTGACAAGATTACATTTTCGAAAATGTATATGTTTTTAGAAGATGCGACAAACTTTGTGCTGAACCTGAAACAAAATATGACATGAATATGAAATGTATGAATCATACAATTACAAATGATATTATGTGGGAACAAGCATCAAATCAAATGTATTTGTCATAAGCTTTGTAAATAACAGGTGTAGACTAACAGTGAAATACTTACTTATAGGATAAGTAAGCATTTCACTGTGAGGAGTCGTATACCGTACCGTATAAGTATTTTATGTCTATGTTATAAAAAATGAACACCTTCTGTAGGCCCCATTCACAGTGAAGATGAAACCTCTTCATTGGGCTCTGCAAAAAAAAAAAAAAATAGACAGGAGTTAGAGTTATGTCTTGTTAGGTGATATATGTTGCATATAAGTTAAGTGTATTTCTTGTGATGTATTATATTCATTAACAATTAATGTGGCTTGCGAAAGCAAAGTGCCAACTTTAAATCTTTGACTAACTTCTGACTTATTATACTGTAGTTACACTGTATTATTAGTGGGGTTTGTGACAAACTTAACATTTTGGAACGCGATTCCTCCTACACTGTTTATGCTAAAAACGTCGTTCAAACTTCAAAACATGCAGATCGGTCTGGAATAGTGTGCTTGTAGAATTGTTTTGGATATCTTTTTACTTTTTAAACTATTACACTTTTTGTCCTCCATCCACTTTCATGGGATTTCCTCAGCATTCTAAGGGCCCCATTGTGACATCATCACTTTCAACATTCCATTCACTGTAAATACAATGATGCAACTTTTAACACAAATCAGCTACTTTGACCACTTTGCCAACTACTTCTTAGACAAAAGGTTAGAGCATATAAAATCTTCCTCTACTTCTCTGCTTGTCGAATCTGAACTCGGAAGTAAGGTCAAAGACATTTTCATCTAACTTTTTATGAACAACTGCCATTTTGACCACTTTCCCAACAAGTTAAACAAAAATGTAGAGGTTAGGACATCTTCGTCGGAACAAAAAAATCTGTTACCAATCTAACAATACAGCTGTTTTAGTAACTGCATTGACACATTTTTCCCAAACTTTTTCCAAACTGCCATTTTGACCACTCCCCCCAAAATTCTGACAAAAACTTAGTGTATTAAATCTTCCTCTACTTGTCCGCTTTTCAAATCTGAAATCAGAACAGTAGAGCTGTTTCAGTAACCCATCAACTGTTTTCATTAAAGATGCAGTAAGTCATGTCAGAAACTAGAAGATTCTTTACTTACCATAAATACAGCTGCAAATTCCAATAAAAGTACATCACATTTTGAAGTTCTCATTCCATGCTTTGTCATAAAATTAGCAAATACGTTTTGACTTACCAAAATTAATGACCACAACTACTGACAACAACCACACAACTACTGACCACAACTACTAAATCTCAATTACTGACCACAACCACAAAACTACTTACCACCACTACTTACCAAAACTACTGACCACAACTTCTGACCACAACCACACACCTATTGACCACAACTAATGAACCACACAACTACTGACAACTACTGACCACACAACTACTGACCACACGACTTACCACAACTACACAACTAATGACCATAACTACTGAACATAACTACTGACCACAACTACTGACCACAACCACAAAACTACTGACCACCACTACTTACCAAAACTACTAACCACAAAACTACTGAACCACACAACTTATGATCAAAACAACACAACTACTGAACACAACTATCTACTAAACACAACTACTGAACACAACTACTGACCATGTCCACACTGTAGGGCCCAAAGAACCTGCAACACAACCACACAACTACTGACCACATAATTACTGACCACTATTGACCACAACTACTGACCATAACCACACTACTGACCACAACTACTAAACCTCAAATACTGACCACAACCACAAAACTACTGACCACCACTACTGACCATAACTAGTGACAACACAACTACTGAACCACGCAACTAATGACCACAACCACACAACTACTGACCACAACTACTAAACATGGAATACTGCCCACAACCACAAAACTACTGACCACTGCTGACCACAGCCACAAAACTACTGACCCCAATTAGCTACTGACCAGAACCACACAACTGCTGAACCACACACCTACTTATCAAAGCTACTGGCCACTATTGTCCACAACTAGTGACCACAACCACACAACTGGTGACCACAACTACTAAACCACAAATACTGACCACAACCACAAAACTACTGACCACCACTACTTACCACAACTACTGACCACAACCACACACCTACTGACCCCAACTAATGAACCACACAACTACGTACCAAAACGACTGACCACAACTACTGATCACAACCACACAACTACTAACCACAAAACTAATTAACCACACAACTTATGCACAACTACACAACTACTGACACATAATTGCTGACCACTAATGACCAGAACTAATGACCATAACCACACAACTACTGACCACAACTAATGAACCACACAACTACTTAACAAAACTACTGATCAAAACCACACAACTCTTGACCACAACTAATGAATTACACAACTACTTACCAAAATGACTGACCACTACTGACCATGTCCATACTGTAGGGCCCAAAGAACCTGCAATACAACCACAAAACTACTGACAACTACTGACCACACGACTTACCACAACTACACAACTAATGACCATAACTACTGAACATAACTACTGACCACAACTACTGACCACAACTACTGGTCTGTTCTTCAGTAGCTCCGGTCCTGTGCATAGCGCGACAGCTAAAATGGCTTTGGAAAAAAAACAAATTTCAGCTAATAGGGGGAAGTATCTACCAAAATAACTACATTATGGCATGACCTGAAATGATGTACGTTGATCCTGCTGCTCTGATTAGATAGAGCGAAGCTGTCTCCATTCACTCGCTTCATATTTCACCCGAGCACTTCTCACCACACTTCTTTCAGTTTTCACACGCAACAACTGTATTTTAGACTGACCACAACCACACAACTACTGGCCACAACTACTGAAAGATAACTAATGACCACAGCCACAAAACTACTGACCACAACTAGCTTGACCGCAACCACACAACCATTGAACCACACACCTACTTACCAAAACTACTGACCACTACTGACCACAACTACTGACCACAATTACTGGCCACAACCCCACAACTACTGACCACACAACTACTAAACCACATATCTAATGACCACTGGGTGTACTGCTAGTTCTGCTCCCCAAGGGACCCCATAGGCTCGCATGGATAGGCAGAGTTGAAGGTAAAGCCAAAATTATGAACCTGGGACATTAAAACACTTGCAGATTTCCTGGGAACTGAAGAGTCCATTCAAATTGAATATGTATTTGAAAGTATAAATACCCTTCTTAGACCAATAATCTGATATAAATGGTTTCTTACGCGCTAAAAATTCTTTATTATGTCATATTGGAGAGTGTGAATGCCATTTAAGATTAGATGTCATATGCTTTTCTGTAGATGTCCACACATTTACTGAGTATGCTATAATGGGTCCAAACAATAATGCACATTTTTTAGGAGTCAATCCCCAAAAATATATATTGTAATCTAATTGGTGAAACTATTGACTCTTTCATAGCACGCCAAGGAACAGAAGTCTCTGGGTTTAACCAGGTCTTCAGGAAATTTATTTGGAATGATAGGTGATGCCTGATGCTTTTGTTCTCTATAGTGTTGCATGTTTAATTTGTGGTCTCTTTCTCCCCCAAATTAACTTCTTTATGACAGAGTTTAGAACAATAGTCTATAGGAGGAGGCAGTTGTAACATGAAACTTATAAAATTGAGGGAGGACATTCATTTTAATAATTGAGATTCTAGTATGCAAAGAAGTGGCAATGGCAGACCTTCTTTTTCTGTATTTTTGGATCTTTTGAAAGATTTCTAAGTAGTTCTTCCTGCAAGTAGTGGAATATAGGGGGATATGGTAATGCATACATTTGTTTCTTCACTGAGTGGTAGTTGCACGTTTCCCATAGCTGAGTTAAGACGAAGTAGAGATGATTTAGATCAGTTGGTCTTGTAACCAGACCATGAGCTGAATGCTGTGAAAATAGACATTATTGTCTGGAGGGATTTCTGAGCGTTTCCGACGTAGAGCAGTATGCCATCTGCATACAGAGAAATTGCTTGTTCAGTTTGTTTAATTTTGATATGTGAGGAAGCCGAATTCTGATGCATGCTTAGTGCCAGCGGTTCAAGGGAGAGAGCAAATAGCATAGGGGAGGCGGGACAATGTTGTTAACATCCTCGTTGTATGACAAATGGATTAGAATGGGTAGTGCCTGTAGATATAATAGAAGGATTCACATACAGTGTGCGAATCATATGTATAAATCTAGCCCCAAAACCAAAATATTCAAGCCATAAATATTCCCACTCTAAGAGGTAAAATGCTTTCTCTGCATCTAAAGATAACACAGCACACTGGGTATCCAGATTGGAAGCTTCAGCAACCACATGAAACAGGCGGCACATGTTATCGGCTGCATGACAACCCTTAATAAACCCTGTTTGGTCAGGATGTATGAACTTGTTAATAACTTTGTCTAGGCGCATGGATAGAACTTTGGCATCCATCTTCATTTCTGTTCCGATTAAACTGATTGGCCGAAAATTTGTGAGGTCTTTTCCTTTCTTAGGGATATAATAGCTGCATTGATGTCTCTGTGGAGTTGTGCTTTTTCAATAGCAATGTTAAGCAATTCAAGAATAACTGGTCCTAGCTCATCCCAAAAGTTGAGAATGAGTTCAGGAGGTATTCCATCAATACCAGGCACTTTATCTTTCTTCATATTTAAAAGAGCAGCTTTCAGTTGAGATAATGTGACAGGTTCCTCTAATAAAACGGTTTCTTCTTGAGAGAGTTTGGGCAACGTAAGGTTCTCCAGGAACTGCCAAACAAGCAGAAGTATCAAAGCTATGTGAGGAACTGTATAAATCTGAATAATATGCTGTAAAAGTTGTATTTATTTCTGTAGGATCAGATAGCAGTCCCTTAGTAGGAGATCTGATCAGCTGTATTGATGATCTTGTTTAAGCATGTTTAAGCTGTAGCACCAGTAAGTGGCTAGGCCTACTGGCTATGTACAGGTGTAGTGATCTGTGAGCTGCTCTGACAGCTGGTGCTTAAAGTTAGTGAGGGAGATATGAGTCTCCAGCTTCAGTGATTTTTGCAGTTCGTTCCAGTCTTTGGCAGCAGAGAACTGGAAGCAAAGGCGGCCAAAGGAGGAATTGGCTTTGGGGGTGACCAGTGAAATATACCTGCTGGAACGCATGCTACAGGTGGGTGTTGCTATGGTGACCAGTGAGCTGAGATAAGGCGGGGCTTTACCTAGCAAAGACTTAGATGACCTGGAGCCAGTGGGTTTGGCGACGAATATGAAGCGAGGGCCAGCCAACGAGTGCATACAGGTCACAGTGGTGGGTAGTATATGGGGCTTTGGTGACAAAACGGATGGCACTGTGATAGACTGCATCCAATTTGCTGAGTAGAGTGTTATTTTGGCTATTTTGTAAATGACATCGCCAAAGTCAAGGATCGGTAGGATAGTCAGGGTATGTTTGGCAGCATGAGTGTAGGATACTTTGTTGCGAAATAGGAAGCTGATTCTAGATCTAATTTTGGATTGGAGATGTTTAATGTGAGTCTGGAAGGAGAGTTTACAGTCTAATCAGACACCTAGGTATTTGTAGTCCACATATTCTAAGTCAGAACCGTCCAGAGTAGTGATGCAGTACGGGCAGGCGGGGGCAGCGATCGGTTGAATAGCATGCATTTAGTTTTACTACCATTTAAGAGCAGTTGGAGGCCACGGAAGGAGAGTTGTATGGCATTGAAGCTCGTCTGGAGGTTAGTTAACACAGTGTCCAAAGAAGGGCCAGAAGTATACAGAATGGTGTCATCTGCGTAGAGGTGGATCAGAGAATCACCAGCAGCAAGAGCGACATCATTGATGTATACAGAGAAAAGAGTCGGCCCGAGGATTGAACCCTGTGGCACCCCCCTAGAGACTGCCAGAGGTCCGGACAACAGGCCCTCCGATTTGACACACTGAGCTCTGTCTGAGTAGTTGTTGGTGAACCAGGCAAGGCAGTCATTTGAGAAACCAAGGCTGTTGAGTCTGCCGATAAGAATGTGGTGATTGACAGAGTCGAAAGCCTTGGTCAGGTTGATGAATACAGCTGCACAGTTTTGTCTCTTATCGATGGCGGTTATGATATCATTTAGGACCTTAAGCGTGGCTGAGGTGCACCCATGACCAGCTCGGAAACCAGATTGCATAGTGGAGAAGGTACGGTGGGATTCGAAATGGTCGGTGATCTGTTTGTTAACTAGACAGGGAGCGGTGGGTCGCTACCCACTCCCGACACCACCAGGTAAAATGTAAAGCGCCAAATTCAAAATCCCAAAGTTGAATTATTAAACATGCACCAATATACAAGTGTTTCATACTCATCAAAAGCTCTGTTTCTTGGCAATATCACAGCGTTGTCAGATTTCAAAAAGGCTTTACGGCGAAAGCTCTACATTTGATTGTTTGAGGGCAGCGCCTCACATACTTTCTCATAGCCATGAATTCATTAGCCAGCGTGGCACACACATAACACATTTCACAGCGAAAACAAATCAATTACCTGTTGAAGAACTTCTGCTGAGGTCATCCTAAGTGTCCAACGAAGACAATCCATGGTTCTTTTGTTAGAAAAAGTAATGTATTATATCCATAAATCTCCATTTGGTTCGCGCGTCATAGTCAGAAACGACAGCCTCCACTAGTCCNAACTTGGCTTTTGAAGACCTTAGAAAGGCAGGGTAGGATAGATATAGGTCTGTAGCAGTTTGGGTCTAGAGTGTCTCCCCCTTTGAAGAGCGGGATGACCGCGGCAGCTTTCCAATCTTTGGGGATCTCAGACGATACGAAAGAGAGGTTGAACAGGCTAGTAATAGGGGTTGCAACAATTTCGGCGGATCATTTTAGAAAGAGAGGGTCAAGATTGTCTAGCCCGGCTGATTTGTAGGGGTCCAGATTTTGCAGCTCTTTCAGAACATCAGCTATCTGGATTTGGGTGAAGGAGAAATGGGGGATGCTTGGGCGAGTTGCTGTGGGGGGTGCAGTGCTGTTGACCGGGGTAGGGGTAGCCAGGTGGAAAGCATGGCCAGCCATTGAAAAATGCTTATTGAAATGATCAATTATCGTGGATTTATCGCTGGTGACAGAGTTTCCTAGCCTTCCTAGCCTCAGTCAATGTTAGACCTATGACTGAACGCAGCGGTCTATCACCAAAACCCTCCCAATACCCCTGAACGTCTCACTGCATTTCCTAAATATCTTCCAAGCAATGCCCAATTGACTGAATGATTAAAACCTAACTTAGCACAATCATGGAGATCTAATTTGCTAAATAATTCAGTGGTGATAGTTGACTTCTCTAGTTACGCAGTCATTGTCATAGCACGAACGTTGTAAACGTAACTTAGCTATAAAATATAATGTTATTTTGTAGAAGCTAGATAAACCTTCAACAACATGTAGGTTATACAGAACACCCCTGTATAGATAATCAGTTAGCTTGCTAACAGTTGTGATGATAACTTACTTAGCTATCTGCTAACGTTATTAGCTGTAACGTTACTGTCCCAATCAACCTGCTGGCTGGAAAGCTAGTTCACTAGCTAGCTAGCTTGCTGGTGCTCCATTGTCGAAGTTCATAATGATCACAAGTAGTTAGATCAAATGTCCCTCAAAACTCTTTGGAGTAGTGGATAAAACCTCCTGACCAGTTTACTTATTCCATAGGTTCCCTGGTGCTTGCATGGGTCTTCCTCCTCACAGCAGTACCTTACCAGCGTGGTGAATGAGCTTTGCTGCTCTGGCTCCTTGTAGAATGGCTTGGCAGTCGTTGTACCGGAGGACCTTGAAGATCAGCGTCCTTGGTCTGTCTGAAGCATTGCTAATATCCCAGGTCCCGAGTAGGTGCGATGGGCTCTTTCTATCTCAGCCTTGTGAGATATGGATGGGATCCATTTAGGGATCATTCTCTGTAGGAATTCGATGGGATCGTCAGTCTTGTCTCCTTCTTTTAAAGATATTAATCTTACATTTGAGAAACATGAACGGTCCTCCATTTCAGCCATCTTGAGCTGCATCTTCTCCAGTTGGCTCTTGATGTTTTCTGTTGAGTGGTTCCACCGCTTCAGCTAACACCCGTTGTAGCATATCCTTGAGAGAGTTATGTTGCTTGGCTAACGCCTCAGAAATCACACCAGCTATGAAGGCCTCAGTTTCAGTTACAGGGAAAGAAGACGGAGTAGCTCAGTTTTTCTTGCCTCCTTGGGTAGTCAGCATTGTTAGTCAGTCGTGTTTAATTTTTAAGAGTTACTTATCAAAATAATGTAATAAAATATGGAAAAAAATGTATTGTGTTTGCAACCATAACGTCCGTTGGTCACGTGACCATCCAACCACACAACTATTGAGCACAACTGCACAACTACTAACCACAATCACAATACTATTCACCCCAATTACTGACCACTACTAACCACAACTACTGACCATAGCTACTGACCACAGCCACACAACTACTGACCACACCTACTAAACCACAACTACTGACCACAACTGACCAAAACTACTGACCACAACCACACAACTACTCACCACATCTACTGAACCACACACCAAAACTACTGACCACAATTACTGACCACAACCACATAACTACTGAGCACAACTACT
This sequence comes from Hucho hucho, assembly GCA_003317085.1. Taxonomy (NCBI): domain Eukaryota; kingdom Metazoa; phylum Chordata; class Actinopteri; order Salmoniformes; family Salmonidae; genus Hucho; species Hucho hucho. Next base: position 342,426 of record QNTS01000477.1, read on the forward strand.
AGACACACAACTACTGAACCACAAAAATAATGATCACAACCACAAAACTATTGACCACAACCACAAAACAACTGACCACAACTGACCACGACCACACAACTACTGACCACAACTACTAAACCACAAATACTGACCACAACCCCAAAATTACTGACCACAACTACTGCTCTAGTCTGCACTCTGGTCCACCTCTGGTCCTGGGCATAGCTAGCTAGCTCTGGTTCGCTCTAGCTCTGGTCAAGCTCTGGTCAAGCATATAATACCCACTAAGATTAATTGTAACCTTTGAACCATTCAAGCTAGAGACACCAAACCAACTTCCACAAGTTCAGGCTATCCTATCATATCAATCAATCTTTTCATCTGCCTACTATTTAAAGTATAATCAGCCAAAACTACTATAACTAGCAAGCACACCACATTTTCTTCAGGAAATGTACTTTTCAGTGATGACTGTTAGCCGTGTTTATTAGCTAGAACTACAGCTAGCTATCAGTAGGTATACATACAGTGCATTCGAAAAGTAGACCCCTTGACTTTATCCACATTTTGTTATGTTACAGACTTATTCTAAAATGTCCTCATCAATCTACACACAATATCCCATAATGACAAAGCGAAAAAACAGGTTTTTGCTAATTTATTAAAAATAAAAAACAGAAATACCTTATTTATGTAAGTATTCAGATCCTTTGCTATGAGTCTCTAAATTGAGCTCAGGTGCATCCTGTTTCCATTGATCATCCTTGAGATGTTTCTACAAATTGCTTGGAGTCCGCCTGTGTTAAATTTAATTGATTGGACATGATTTGGAAAGGCACACACCTGTATGTATAAGGTCCCACAGCTGACAGTGCATGTCAGAGCAAAAACAAAGCCATGATGTCAAAGGATTTGTCCGTAGAGCTCTGAGACAGGACTGTGTCAAGGCACATATCTGGGGAAGGGTATCATGAAGCATTAAAGGTCCCCAAGAACACAGTGGCCTCCATCATTCTGAAATGGAAGAAGTTGGATACACCAACTCTTCCTAGAGCTGACTGCCAGGCCAAAAAGAGCAGTCGGGGGAGAAGGGCCTTGGTCAGGGGGATGATCAAGAACCCGATGGTCACTCTGACAGAGCTCCAGATGGTTCACCTTCCAACAGGACAACGACCCTAAGCACACAGTCAAGACAATGCAGGAGTGGCTTCGGGACAAGTCCCTGAATGTCATTGAGTGGCCCAGCCAGAGCCCAGACTTGAATCCTATCTGAGAGACCTGAAAATAGCTGTGCAGTGACACTCCCCATCCAACCTGACAGAGCTTGAGAGGATCTGCAGGAAAGACGGGGAGAAACTCCCCAAATACAGGCGTACAAAGCTTGTAGCGTCATACCCAAGAAGACTCAAGGCTGTAATAACTGCCAAAGGTGCTTCAACAAAGTACTGAGTAAAGGTCTGAATTCTTATGTAAATGTTATATTTCAGTTTTTATTTGAATGTTTTTGCTTTGTCATTATGGGATATTGTGTGTAGATTGATGTACACTTCTGACCCACTGTAATTGTGATACAGTGATTATAAGTGAAATAATCTCTGTAAATAATTGTTGGAAAAATGACTGTCATGCACTAAGTAGATGTCCTAACCAACTTGCCAAAACTATAGTTTGTTAACAAGAAATGAGTGGAGTGGTTGAAAAACGAGTTTTATGTGTATGTAAACTTCCAACTTCAACTGTAGTTCTTCAACTACCACAAAAATACTTTGCCATCACTAGATGCACCATGATATTTCTTTCCACAAATAATAGCCTAAAACTTTATTTTCATTATTTTCATCATCATTCAACTACAATCAAATTTCATTTACACTAAACGTTTCACAAAAGTAAATTGCGCATCTATTTATCTGAAACCCACAGCATGAATGATTGAGTTGCTTTGCTTTCCTAAGAGAGTTGTCCACATGATCCTGCCTTTTATTCACATCTTCTGTTCTGTATATTTCTTGTATCAGTTTTCACACGCAACAACTGTAGTTTAGCCATTTTTGCGATCTAACTGCCACACAATCTAAAGAAATAAAGGTTGATATAGTAGTCTATCAAAATAATCAGACCAATTATTTTACTACATTTTACTTTGTCTATGTGTACAGTAACTGATTTGCTTTAAATAGTAAAATAAAACTTCTTCCATAACCACAAAAATACTTGTCAAGAGCAAAAGCAAGCCCAACAACTTTACTTTTAAAGTTACCACCTAGTTCATAAATGCTGTTACTTTGACAGCATATAGCAATGTTATAGTATAACAGTTTCATTGGATAGTCCTGTATGTAATATGGTATAGAACTATTACATTTGAATGATTTTAAAGGATAAGCAATGTAATACAGTACCTGTCCATGTTCGGTGCACAGGCAGCTTAAGGGCCGGGTGGGTGATCTCCACGCTCACTCTCAGTCGTGCTCTCTCATCCCCTCTAAGCCCCTTTCTCACGTTCACCCTGTTTATGTGCAACGTTTCCATTCCTTCTTCTTCCTCTTCCCTACTCTCATCCTCCACCTCCATCTGTGTCACCTTTCTTTCCACATTGTTGTTCTCTCCATCTCTTTCGTCGATGTACTCTATTCCTTCCGCTTCGGGGTCAGCGACTGCGGCTTTTGTTTCTACAGACATTAAGAGATATAAAGAGATATTTAGTCACTTTACTGGATAAATTGTCAATGTGAATGCATGTACAAGTACTGCATAGGATTTGTATTACTAATGAATATGCTTATGAAATTTTGCACACTTACAGCTAATCTTTAAACTTAAATCATAGGCGCAATGAGCACACATAACCTTGACTTAATTAGCCACAATAGCCTTAGCTTGGATCGAAACAGGGAGATGTTCAATAAGGCAAATCATTGCAAATTGTTTTGAAACTGAAAACTAAAATTTGCGTTTCTTATTAGACAAATGCTTGTAGTCCCTCCCTTTTCAGTCCTTTTTCTTCTGTTTGATGCATAATGAACACAATCCATTTCTAACATGGACAGGTAGTGTTAATAAACACCCACTAAGTGTGTGTCCGTTTTTCCGACTGTCCATCTGACCATTTCCGTCTGTCTGACTGAGCCAGCAAGTGGATCTCTCCAATGCGCACACGCTCCTAAGCTCTCTCTGTCCGTCCACTCCCTTCCCGCCTTTCTCGTTGGACACCAGCGGTATGAGGGTGGTGCCCCCTGCTGCCCAAAGCACCTTAGCTTTTGGGTGGCCTCCCGTCAATAGGAGATTGAAAACCCCAACACCCTCGCTGGTCCAACGGACAGTAAGAGAGGAGGGGATGGAGGGAGCAGCTGGGAAAAAGAGAGAGAGAAAGAGGGAGGATTAAAGGTCAAAGTATTTTGAAAATGTATGGTAGATAGAATTCCTTGAATGTAACATACTTTTAAAATATTAAAATATTTTAAAAGTATGTTACAATATTAAAATATTGTTCGATAGGTTATTCATAACCCATAAGAAAGTGCATACGACCAGTTACAGTCTTAAAACAGTTGGTGTACTGCTAAACAACATTTAAATGAAGTCTATACTAACACTGACAAATTACATGAATGTAGACTAGAGAGAGACTGGTACCGATAAGAATGTTTCTCCACCGTCTCTCGATGGGCTCCTCCAGCGAACAGTGCTCCACTCGGCACACCACCCCTCCTGCGCTCTCCTTCTTCTCTTCCTTTGTTCCCACCTTCCTCAGAGTCGCGCTGGCACGGTAGGTACTGGGACCGCTCAGCAGGGGCCCCCAGACTTCTCCTCCTTCTATCACCTCTTCCTCTCGGTCGTCCACTTCTCCTTCTCTCAGATGGAGCCAGGTGACTGAGATGCCTGGAGGGTAGAACCCAGTCATGTCACAGCCCAATGTCAAATGTTGACCAGGGAAGGAGGCAGAGCTGATGATCTCGGACACATTGGGCCTCTTTATGAAACCTGCGAGAAAAAATATGTAATTGAAGATGAATGGAATACATTTAGTCAAATGTATTTGTTTTGTGCTCTTGTAGGAACCAATCACTCCCCAATTGCTTGCTACAAATTATCTATAACTGGGCTAATAACTCACTAACAAGCAAAAGATATGAACAAAATGTGCACGTGGCTACATGCAGCTCTCGCTTTGCATCTACTCACAACCGCTCATGCTGTAAAGTCAAGTTCAAACTAAATGGCACAGATCCATATATGTGACCCGATTCAGGCAACTAGGCGTATGTCGCAAGTCACGTCTTCACAGGAGAGCTGTTTAAACCTAAAAATATTTTTGATCAAAATGCGATTTTTGTCAGAAATGCCTTCTCGAACATGTGAACTTTCATGTGCCTTAATATCAAACTTGTATGCCACCTGTAAATACAAATAAAATTGTTAAATTACGAGCCTAGTTGGTTTAGCCACAGAAAAAGAGGGCATTCGCGCTAGCCATGATTGTCTGAGATAATGAGTGGGCTGGACTTGCCGAGAGAGGAGTTCGGATTGGTCTGCCATATAGCACACGTCTGTCTATTGGAGCTGGTCAGTATGTCTAGATAATCGTGTCAAACGTGGCTTTTTAAAAATGTTATCGTGTAGTAAAACTGCATAAACCTAATGTCAAGTTAAAGTGTACTGTTAGCTAGCTAACCTTAGCTGGCTGGCTCGCTAGCTAACGTTAAGTGTATGCTCTCCATTTTCTGGAGGACCGAGTTTTGAAATCAGTGGAATTTGAGTATGATAGCTAAGGGGATGGAGAAAACACCGGTCTGGATTACATCGTCAAACTAAGGGCAACCATGCATGGCATCAGACAGGAGACGCATCCAACCATGATGTATACTGGTAAGATAGTCTAGGTAGCTAAATATTCATATATTACACATTTCAGATTTTGACAGAAATTTGTTTCATTTCAAGTGTACTGTTGGCTAGCTAATGTTAGCTGGCTGGGTCACTAGCTAGCGTTGTGTATGATCTTATTCTTCATATCTCAGACACATTTGCTTGACTAGTTATAGCCATAGAACCTGGTTGGTTAGCTACCTGCAGATTCATGCAGGATAGTAACGTCATGAGTTGTGATTATGGTTCATTGTTTAGCTTCCACTCTAATTTTGACAAAGTATTTTCATTTCAAGTTAGTGTACTTTTAGCTAGCTAGCTAACGTTAGCTGGCTGGCTCGCTAACTAACGTTATGTCATGCATTGGGATTCATTGTTTACCTAGCTAGTTATCTAGCTACATTTCTTAACAAAAGACTCTCGTCTTAGTGTGCCAGAGCGCAGAATAACTGATGAATTGTTGAATGCTCAACACTTGTTGAATATGTCCGTTGTCAGTAAACATCTGCAACAAAGCGTAATTCAATTGTTGCCAGCAGCACTGTTACAGTCATCAACGTTCTGGATAAAAGGAAAACTGCCTAACCGGCTCTGCTAGGGGGAGTAAAATGGTCCGAGTGCGGTGTTCTCTCATTACGTGTATGGAAGAAGCTAGCCAATGTTAGCCAGTTTGTGAGGTCAGAGCTTTCGGAATAACCCTACTTGTTGGCCAGAGCGTCCAGTGTGCGCTCTGAATGCGAAACGCTCTGAATTTAGGAATTGACAATCTGACAGCACATTTGCAGTCACCAACCCTCTGGATAACATACAGTCTAACCAGCTCTGCTAGGGTGAGTAATGTTCTATCTCTCTTAGATGTCTGGAAGTAGCTGGCAAGTTAGTACAGAACACATGGATCAACTCTTATAGAGATGGGTGGGGCTAAGGCTTAAGAGGGTGTGAACAAATGCTGAATTGCGCCGAGATGGTCACCTCGCTTCAGCTCCTTAGGAAACTATGCAGTGATTTGTATTTTGATGTATTATTTCTTACATTGTTAGCCCGGAAAATATAAAGTGTTATTACATAGGGTCGGCAGGGTAGCCTAGTGGTTAGAGTGTTGGACTAGTAACTGAAAGGTTGCAAGTTCAAATCCCCGAGCTGACAAGGTACAAATCTGTCGTTCTGCCCCTGAACAGGCAGTTACTGTTCCTAGGCCGTCATTGAAAATAAGAATTTGTTCTTAACTGACTTGCCTAGTAAAATAAAATACAGCCGGAAGAACTATTGGATATTAAAGTGGCATCAACTTACCTACATAGGGACGTAAATGGCATTTGCTGTATGATTGATGAGGATCTCCATGTTGCAAATGTTTTTTAAATAGTCTGACGGCCTCAGGGCCAGATCTTCCAGCAAGTCATCAAATAAAGTCTCTCGGACATTTGGTCATTTTTCCGCCGTTCCGAAAAATTCCACCAGATGGCGATTGGCTGCTTATTGCAAATGGACAAAACATCACCAAAGTGACATTTCTTCTAAACAGAAGATTTTTGGAAGACGAAATTCGGTGAGCATGGGTTTGGCCAAATGGACTTTTAGCCCAGAAACAAGATGGCATCGAGGCCTCAACGCTTTTTGAGTTAAGGCCCATTTTCTGGGATTAAAGGTCAAAAACAGTAATAGAGCGCTATTTTGACCGCTTTATGTCAAAGTACATGAACCTATGGTGTAAGGAAAAAAAGAACCAGCCATGTATCTATTATAATTTACGAGAAATCGTACAATGGTTAAAGAAATGTGTTTTTTTCCCAAAAACGTTATAGATCCAGTTGCGGCGTGTTCAGAAGAATCCGTTAACGCGGGCTTCGGAGCTCTACATAATTTCTGTGATTTTCTGTGATTTTCTGAAATCACACACACACAGTCAATGGGGAGTGACAGTGTGGGGCTTGCAGATACACAGAGCCTGCAATAGTTGCCTTCATTTGAACTATCAAAGAACCGTCAGACCTAGAGCTCTGAAACTTATATACATGTTATAGAGCTTAAGTCAATAGTGCACAGTGAATTATGTGGCTCTAGAAGGTTCTCAGGCCGAGAAACAGCCTCGTACATTTGCAATAAGTTCAATTCATTCAATTCAGGAAAGCGCATTTTTTGGCTTATAAAAGTGTTTAATACAAATTAAAAAACGCATCTCTTTGCTGTATTCGTTGACAGTCTCCCTCCAGTCATGGTTTTAAACGTTTTTAAAACTCACAGTATCAACTTTGCTGTAGCTTTCTTTTATGCTTGCTACTTTACTGCAGACAGGTCATCTGAGTCATCCGATTGGTCAGCGGTAAGCCTGTTGTGCAGTTGATTTGCTCTCTGGGCCTGCGGGGAAGGTAGAGTTTGTACCTTCAGACAAAGGAAATGGTTCAAAATGGCAACAGTTCGCCAACCTTTGCGCAGGGCAGCTGAATCGAGTGCACCTACCGCCAACAGCCAAGAGAGAAAAAAAATGAAAATAGGAACACAAGGCTTTATCCTAGTTTTTTTTTTACAGGAATGTTTGCAGATTGACTAGGAATGCCTTGGAGATCAACCGGTTGGTGACCACAGCTCTAGAAAGTTGAGTGAATTTCAATCTCGTGCTTCCCTCTGTGGGCTGATAGGTCTATTTCTGGGTGGCAGTCTCAGGGAGCTGCAACAGTCTCAGGACTACTGCACGCGTGCATGTTGGCAGTTTAGAGGGAACATTGGTCATTCCTCACACCTATTTATGTTACATTTATGAAAGTTCTGTGGAAAAATACGTCATTACTCCTGCCCCTCCTCCCTTAAAGGGGTAGTTGACCCAAATTATGAAATTATGTATTTGCGTCCTTAACCTAAAAGTAGTCTGTGGACTCTTAGGTAAATAAAACCAAAGCTTGGATTGCAGTCTCTCCTTTTCCATAAACTATATTTGAGGTAAGGTAACAAATAATACACCTTTAACCCTCCTCTCACCTCGGGTCTCGCGGGTGACGGGGTGCTTGAGGGCGATGTGATGGACGCTCACCCACACCTTGGTGCCGCCGTGCTCCAGCTCGGCGCGGGGCAGCTTGCACTGGCTCATGGCCGAGAAGAAGCCCTTGGTGTCGGGCCGTGGGGCAGACAGGGCCTGGGAAGCCACGGGGCTCAGTTCGCCCCCTTGGCAGAACCAACGGAAGGTGATGATGTCTGGATGGAAGCACGAGGCCTGGGTGGTCAGGGTGACCACACCTGGAGGAGAGAGTGGAAAGAGACATGCAGCGTATAGATTTGTGTGGTTCAGTTGGTAACAGTGCAGCACTGGCAAAGTCAGTTGTGTGTTCAATTACCACAGGGATCATACACACACAAGAAAATGTTTGCACAGACTGTATTGTAAGTCGTTTTGGATAAAAATGTCTGCTATATTGTCAAGACTGTTAAAAACGCAATTGGTTGAGTTGAAATGGAATTGACTCCAATCCTGATATGCAATGCACTTTCATTTGTATTTAAAATTTACTTGAGTTAATCTTACCGGAGTCATCACCTGCCTCTGTGAGTTGAATCTCTGAGACCTCGGGGGGAGCTGAAGAAAAGTAAGAGAGGACAGGACAAGTAATTTGAATACAATTATTACAGATACAGTGCCTCCAGAAAGTATTTTTTCCACATTTTGTTGTGTTACAATCTGAAATTAAAATTGATTTTGAGAATTTTTTTTTTTTCTCTGGCCGACACACAAAACCCCATAATGTCAAAGTGGAATTAAGTTCAGGAGTAAAAATGTGCTTAACAAGTCACATAGTAAGTTGCATGTACTCACTCTCTGCAATATTAGTGTTTAACATGATTTTTGAATGGCTACCTCATCTCTGTACCCCACACATACAATTATCTGTAAGGTCCCACAGTCGAGCAGTGAATTTCAAAGACAGATTCAAAGACAGATTTGAGCATGGTGAAGTTATTAATTACACTTTGGATGGTATATTAATACACACAGGCACTGCAAAGATACAGGCGTCCTTCCTAACTCAGCTGCCGGAGAGAAAGGAAACCGCTCAGGGATTTCACCATGAGGCCAATGGTGACTTTAAAACAGTTACAGTTTAATGGCTGTGATAGGAGAAAACTGAGGATGGATCAACAACATTGTAGTTACTCCACAATACCAACCCAAATGACTGAGTGAAAAGAATGAAGCCTGTACAGAATAAAAATATTCCAAAACATGCATTCTATTTGCAATAAGGCACTAAAGTAAAACTGCAAAAAAATGTGCCAAAGAAATTAACTTTATGTCCTGAATACAAAACATTAAATTGGGGCAAATCCAAATTGTTATGTCTATACTTGCTTATCATCGACAAGGACTAGGGTTTTTTGGGGGGATACAAATAAATGGAATAGAGCTAAGCACAGGCAAAATCCTAGAGGAAAACCTGGTTCAGTGTGCTTTCCAACAGACACTGTGAGACAAATCCACTTTTCAGCAGGACAATAACCTAAACCACAAGGCCAAATATACACAGTTTTGACTTAAATCGTCTTGGAAATCTATGGCAAGATTTGAAAATGTCTTTCTAGCAATGATCAACAACCAACTTGAGAGAGCCTGAAGAATTAAAAAAATAATAATATGCAAATATTGTACAATCCGGGAGTGGAAAGCTCTTAGAGACTTACCCAGAAAGACTCACAGCTCTAATCACTGCCAACGGTGATTTTAATATGTAAATTAGGTATTTCACTTTCACTTTGTCATTATGGGGTATTGTGTGTAGATGGGTGACATTTTTATTTTATTTAATCCATTTTGAATTCAGGCTGTAACACAACAAAATGTGGAATAAGCCAAGGGATATGAATACTTTCTGAAGGCACTGTACACTGAGACAGAAGGAAGAGAAAAAGTAAAAGAGAGTGTTTCTGTAAAAGAGACAGGGTTGTGTTCAATTCCATTAGAATTCAATCAAATTTCCTGAATTGAAGCAAAATTGAGGGCTGTCCCTTACCTAATATGGTGAACTTGTCCGACACCCTCTCCACCACAACCTTGTCTTTCCCCACATAAGACACCTGGCACTTGAACACAGCTCCCTTGTGGATGGAGATCAGGGGGATGAAGGAGAGTGAGGACAGCAGTCGCTGCTTGCTGCTGTCCCCTGTCGAGTGCAGCGGGCCCTGGGTGTGCAGCTTGTAATAACCCACGTCGCCACCAGAGAGCAGCAGGGGACCCTTCTCCGACACTGGGGAGGTGAGAGTGAGACCGTAGGGTAGAAGCATGGTGCTTAGTTGGTTACGGAGAAAGTTAGTGTTGTTAGCGTAAGCTTTGAATGTGGGACGGGATTCTGGTCATTTGATGTTGGACAATATTTGTTAGTAGAATTATGTCATGAAAAAGACAAAAGGCAGCGAGTTACTTAAGATAATGTACTGCACAAAGGCAAAATGCTAAATAAATTACAAAATAAAGTACAATTTTACTTAATTAAAAGTCCTTGTAATGTTACTTGTATAATACTTTATAACTTGTTTGAGCCTTTATGGTGCCTACTGTTGTCTCTCTATGTAGGACATTTTAAAAAGTCTGAAAATTCTATACAAATTCTCAGTTATTCAGTCAGGATCATTATGAGATGATAATAAGACATAATACATGCTTATGACATGTCAAACAATACCTTCTAACTGTATAATCATGTTTTATACCTGTAGGCTGTAATTAAAGTGTTTCCGAAAGAGACATATTGTGGTCTGGCTCTATGTGTATATACACTCAACACAATATGCATTTGGACAGTGAAGCATTTTCAATTTGTCTCTATACTCCAGCATTTTGGATTTGAAATCAAATGTTTCATATGAGGCAACAGTACAGTGTCACCTTTTATTTAAATATATTTTCATACATATCTGTTTTACCATTTAAAAATGAAAGCTTATTTTATGCATCTGTTATGTGACATATTGTGGTTTGGCTCTACCTGTGTGTGAGGTGTCTGAAATGGGGGTGTCATTGAGGAACCAGGTGGTCTGGACCTTGTCCACCCTCCTCCCCTCCACACTGATGGTCACCCTGCCCTTCTGACCCACAATGACCCGGGGAGGCAGAATGATCCCCGACACATTTAGAAACTTCTGCTTCTCTGGGGAGAGAACGAGGGAGAGGGACAGAGAGAGAGGAGAGGGAGATAGATGTCAGTGGTGATCTGAACACAATTTTCTGAGACTAGTGGTATTACAAAACTTCCTAATAAAAGTGCAATTATATACATACAGTGGGGTCCGAAATTATGGCACCCTTAATAAAGATGAGAAAAAAAATACTGTATAAAATAAATAATACAAATACTGACCTATATTGTATGCTATTTTTTTTTTAAGTTATATTATTTTATATTAATACAAGTGCTCAGAGAAAGATATTTTGTTTAACAAGTCAGCTCAAAAAGATAGGTGTCAAAATGATTGGCATTCCTGTTTTCAATACCTTTCAATACCTTACCCTTTTCTAAAATGTTTTATGAGAATGGTGAACACAGGGATTCTTAGACCATTCCTCCATACAGAATCTTTCCATATCCTTGATATCCTTCGTCTGCGTTTATGGACTGCCCTCTTCAATTCAAACTACAGGTTCAAACTACAAGTCCAGAGATTGAGATGGTCATTGCAAAATGTTGATTTTGTGGTTAATTAACTATTTATTTGTGGATTTTGATGTGTGCTTGGAGTTATTGTCTTGCTGGAAGATCCACTTGAGGCCAAGTTTTAGCTTCCTGGCAGAGGCAACCAGGTTTTTGGCTAAAATGTCCTGGTACTGGGTAAGGTTCACAATGCTGTTGACATTAACAAGGGCCCCAAGACCGGTGGCACAAAATAGCACCATAACATCAAAGATCCACCACCTGATGTTACAGTAAATGTGGGGTACTTTTTTTCTGCATATGCATATTTCCTTCGACACAAAATCCACCACTGGTGTGCATGGCCAAAGAGCTCTATTGTCATGTAATCTGACCATCGCACCAGTTCCAATCCAAGTGCCAATGCCGTTAAGAAAATTCCAGTTATTTAGATTTGTTGGATGACATGAAAATATAGCCTTTTGGCCACTCACACCAGTGCTGGGTTTTGCTTCAAAAGAAAGATGCATATGCAGAAAAAGTACCCCATACCTACTGTAAAATCAGGTGGTGGATCTTTGATGTTATGGGGCTATCTTGCTTCCAGTGATCCTGGGGCCCTTGTTAACACTAGACCACCTGGCCTTTCAGCATATAAGTACCCACTAGACAACATTGCCGGGTGTCCTATTTAGCATTGGTACCCTAATGCTAATGCATCTCTCTCTCTTCACTGAATGAATTAAATAAATGGATGAATGGGCGATGATTGTGCACATTACTTCACAATTGAATTTAAATTAGGCCTAAATGAATGATAAGGAGGGTGAAGAGGTTGATTTTAATTTAGAAAGTTTAATGATGAGTTTGTGTTATGCCTATTTATCATCATTGGTGCTCATGTTAATAATTTGACTGCGCATCTTGCAGGTTGACACCATTCTCTTTTACGTTTGACTTTGTAAAAAGAGGCTGTTACGGGACTGTTTTATTTACTATAAAGCTATTACTAATCACATTTATTTTAAGAGAAACTAAAACATTTTACGTGTTTTTTTAGGATTTTTGCTACATGCTACATAGTTTTTTGGCTTTCTACTGTTACCTAAGACCTTTATAAAAACAACCAAGTTATTATTCTTCCATAGCATAAATGACATGTATTTATTAGACTGTTAGAATGTTGATGCGTCATTGGCTAGAAGTGCCAGAAATTCGCTTTTTTCACTAGGACTTTGTAGAATTATCCAAAACATATCCTTGACTCTATTTAAATAAATAACCATTGTTGTTATATTTTTACATGGATATATTTCAAATATATTTCTTGATGCAATTCATGATTTACAATAGATTTTCCGCAATTTATCGAGCCTTGATGCTTCTGTTTGCGCACCTTGTGCGTTGATATACATCTGATCAGTATGCTAATTAGGGTACCAAGGTCCTTCTGACAAATTAGCAATGTAAAATACAAACATTTTGGAAAAGTCATGGGTATTTTTTTATTTTTATTACAAAATCAAACGTCAGTGGGTGTTGGCCTATGGCAGTTCTACTGTTAAAGAAGAATATATATATTTTTTTTTACAACCAAATACATTTTTTTATGCAAATTGAATGTTATAGAAAGGTCCAGGTAACGTTTTGTGATTTCACTTTTGAGAAACTTACCCCAAACAGGAAATCACTTCCTCATCCTCGTTGTGTAGTATGGAAAAACATGAATATAGTCTCCAAAAACACAGAAATACGTCCTTTTAGAAACGGCAAAGCTCTCAGTATAGTGATGCAGGTCTTAAGATGTTGTACCGATAGGACACATGGGGAGATAGTAGCTCCGTTTTGTACCATCAAAAGTCTGATAATATGTAGAAGCCAGACAACACAGTTTAAATTAAGTCCTTAAAATTGATAGAACAATATATCCCCAAGCAACCGGGAATAGGGCTGTGGCTGTCATGCAAAAGTCTGCCGGTTTCCAGGTAATTTACCGTTAATTAACATTAACAGATTTAGCCTCCATGCATAGAAGCCGATGATTGGCGCCTTAGGGATATCTACATTAAAACATTTTAATAAATCTATTTGATAATATACACCATCACAATAATTCAATTTTTTTTTTAGGCAGTTCTAAAGAAACATTATGACATGAGGAAAATGTATTTCAGAAGAACAGAATGTGACTTGGCCTACTGTATGTTATCTGGCTATGTGCCATGCCATAGGCTGGAGGGTTGTTCCTTAAGCAGACAAGATATGCTCATTAGTCTGGTGCCATTATTTTATATTATATGATTTTATAGTAAGAAGAATATACTTTAACTGAATAAAATAGAAAGGATATTTTCGCCATTCCAGAGCGAGAGTTCGCATATGAAGTGGCTATGTTGAGCGTAAAAGTGAAACAGGTTCTATATGCTAGATTTTGAGTTATTTGGCTACTTTAGTTGTGAATGATTTAAACCATAGAATGCCGTAGAAATCAAAAGATAGAGTATATGGGCTGCATGATGCGACTAGGCTATTGATGATTTGAGAAGTCGAAAAAAAATCTTGTGCTCTGTTCCTTGCCCTAGGCTGCACACACTGTTCTCTCATCAACTGATCATATTTTCACCCATCAGACTATCCTCAATTTCATCTCGTCTTTACTAATATGTCAAATTAGTTTCGATTTAGAATAGCCCATTATTAAATGGGCTGGAACAGAGACAAGAGAAAAAAGACGTCATGCATATGCACTTGAATACAGAATGGAGGCTACTTTCCCGCCCATGCGTTTCTCATTTCACTTCGGTTATTTCGCTGAGCGACAGGTGATATTTTGCCCAAACTGTAGGCTATTCCAGGGGCTCTCAAACCTGTTCCTGCAGCTACCCAGTGGTTAATTAGGGAAACCAAGTGAAATCTGTTTGGGAACATCGATAGTAACAACGAAACATATTTAATTAAACTGTTAACAGCCCCTCTCTCAGCGCGCTGGATAAAGGAATGAAGGAGAGAGGGGAGGGGATGGAAACGCACAGTGGTGAGATATTATGTTGCTAAAGTTCAGCCTATTAATTATGAAAATATAAAAATGTGCATATTACTAGGCTATTCAAAATAAAAAACAAATTCACAACAATTATAGGCCTACGTGTAAGTATAAGCTCTAATATGCATATGGGTGTTTTGAATTAATCATCACCTTAGAAAGCACTGTCCATTTCGTTGTGTTAGGCTTTGAAACAACATCCACAAGGACCATGTTTTCCACTCCGTTTCAACCTGTTGTTGAATTTCTTTCTTCAAATGTATCAATCACAGTGAGGTGAGTTTTAAAAGCACATACTGTTTTGATGATAAGTGTTTGATGTGATTTTCGATTTCATTTGCATAGATATCAGAGTGCTTAGAGGGACAATAGAGCCCTGAGTACCAGTCTATTAGCAACCTGATAATCATTAACGAGTTGAGTACTACTAAGACATGTCCAGAGTGCATAAGAGGAGATTACTGTTACTCAACTGTCACGTATAATTTTACGGCGGTCATGACATGACTGCCGGTGTGTCGTTAATATGGCCACCGCAACAGGATAGAGTGAGCGGACGCTTAGACTCGAACCCAACGAGCCATGGCTTCCCTTAGAGGAAAAGACAAAGAACAACTTGCAGATGCAAATGAAAGCAACAAACAGCTGAAGGATATTCAGGAAAACATAGCTAAAATGCTCTAAATGCTCGCCAAAACAAACAAATCTTTACAATCTTGTGATGGCTCTTGTATGCAGGTCTATCTGAATCAAGCGCAGGAAACAGAGTTGCGACAAACTTCTTTACTAGAAGGACACAAACTACTAAAACAGTAGTAACCACTGCTCACGAACAACGGAGCCACAACGTACAGAGAATAATTACGGACAAAACCCAGGGTGGAACAGAGGGATTAAATAGGGACACATGCAATTAGGAAAATGGGAACCAGGTGTGAATGAGACAAAACAAACAGAAAATGAGAAATGGATCGGTGGTGGCTAGAACTCCGGTGACGTCGACCACTGGTAGCCGCCCGAACTAGGAGAGGGACCGACTTCAGCGAAAGTCGTGACAGTACCCCTCCCTTTACGCGCGGCTCCAGCAGCGCGCCGACACCGGTCTCGGGGACGACCCGGAGGACGAGGCGCAGGGAGATCCAGATGGAGGCGGTGAAATTCCCGCAGCAACGAAGGATCCAGGATGTCCTCCACCCGCACCCAGCTTCTCTCCTCCGGACCGTACCCCTCCCACTCCACGAGGTACTGAAGGCCCCTCGATGTCCAGAGGGGGCGGAGGAACCTCCAGAACCTCAGGTCTCTGGAGCGGGCCAGCCACCACCGGACTGAGGTAGTCTGGGGGAAGCTGTAACCTATAACAAACCTCGTTCAGTCTCCTCAGGACTTTGAAAGGCCCCACAAACCACGGCCCCAGCTTCCGGCAGGGCAGGCAGAAACATAAACCCTCACGTCCTTAGCTAAGGTGGGCCACCAGTATTTCTCACTAAGACAGCGCACTGTCCAGCCGATACCTGGATGACCAGAGGAGGGTGATGTGTGAGCCCAAACGATCAGACGGTCGCGGACAGCGGACGGAACGTACATACGCCCAGCTGGACACTGGGCAGAATTACTTTCCCATTGTTCCTCAACTGCAGTGTATGATATACAATTTTATAGCTCTGAGTCTCTACTTTTATCCAATGTACAAAACATGGTCGGTCCGAGCTAAAAAGCCCTAAAAAGGCAAGGCACCTCAAGTACTGTTTTTTATTTAAAAAATGTATGTCTTCTCAGCCCACACGCTCTATTTATGTAATGTTTACAATTACTATTGTCACGACTTCCATCGAAGTCGGTCCCTCCTTGTTCGGGCGGCGTTCGGCGGTCGACGTCACCGGTCTTCTAGCCATCGCCTATTCACTTTTCATGTTCCATTTGTTTTGTTTTTGTTTTACACACCTGGTTTCAATTCCCCAATTACATATTCATTATTTAACCCTCTGTTTTCCCCATGTTTGTTGTGCGTGATTGTTTGTGTTGTATTACGGTCCGTATTGTGGGCTTGGGTATTTTCTCTATATTAATGAGTACATTTTTGAGTAAAGTTACTTGTGGTACTCATCTCTGCTGTCCTGTGCCTGACTCCTCTGCACCAGCTACACCCAGACCCTTAACAGAATCACACACCACCACGAATGGAGACAATGGATCGATGGGAGAGAGGAGGAGTTCTTCCAGCGCCTCCACCAGCACCCCTACAACAGGCACCACTGACCACCCCTCCTTCACCAGGTCCCAGTGGGATTCGGCTTGCGCTCCCGAGGGAGTATGATGGGACGGCTGCCGGATGCCAGGGGTTCCTACTCCAGCTGGAGCTCTACCTGGCAACCATCCACCCGGCTCCTTCGGGATGTGAGAGCGTGTCCGCTCTCGTCTCCTGCCTCTCAGGCAAAGCCCTGGAGTGGGCCAACGGCGTATTGGGGGAAGGAGAGGCGGTGTTGGACCATTACGCGGAGTTCACCGTCTGTTCCACCTGAGGCAGGGGACGAGGAGCGCGCAGGAGTTCGCTTTGGACTTCCGGACCCTGGCTGCCAGCGCGGGATGGAACGACGGGGCCCTGATCGATCACTACCGGTGCAGTCTGCGCGAGGACGTCCGTCGGGAGTTGGCCTGCAGGGACACCACCCTCACGTTTGACCAGCTAGTGGACCTGTCCATCCGACTGGATAATCTGCTGGCTACCCGCGGACGTCCAGATCAGGGCCTGTCAGTTCCATCCCCCAGCACCTCCGATCCGACGCCCATGGAGCTGGGAGATGCTGCGCTTAGGGCAACTGGAGGAGGGGCCGTTCCCTGCACCATCTGTGGCCGCAGAGGGCACACTGCTGGTCGGTGTTGGGGGGGTTCCTCAGGGAGTCGAGGCAGCAGGCAGTGCACTCTCGTGTCACCCCAGGTGAGTCGGCACCAGGCTCACCCAGAGCCCCCTGTTTTTGTTTATTAAATTTCCTGAGTTTCCCCCTCATTCCCAGTATAAGGCGCTCGTAGATTCAGGCGCAGCTTGAGGGATCCCCATTGTTCCTGTGGATAAGCCCTTCCTTGTACATGCCCTAGATAGTCGACCATTAGGGTCAGGGCTAATTAGGGAGGCCACCGCTCCACTGGGCATGGTTACGCAGGAGGGTCACAAGGAGAGAATTAGTATTTTCCTTATTGATTCTCCTGCGTTTCCCGTGGTGCTCGGCCTACCCTGGTTGGCCTGTCACGACCCCACTATTTTTTGGCAACAGAGGGCTCTCAAGGGGTGGTCATGAAAGTGATCTGGGTGTTTAGGGGTTTCCGTCAGTGCGACTCAATTACCACCCCATCGACTGGGGGATTGTGCTATAAACCTCCTGGTAGACGCAGCACTTCCCAGGAGTCACGTGTATCCCCTGTCACAGGAGGAGATGGCTGCT
This sequence comes from Hucho hucho, assembly GCA_003317085.1. NCBI lineage: Eukaryota > Metazoa > Chordata > Actinopteri > Salmoniformes > Salmonidae > Hucho > Hucho hucho. Next base: position 360,368 of record QNTS01000477.1, read on the forward strand.
ATGGAAACATATGTCTCCGAATCCCTGGGGCAGGGGTACATTCAGCCCTCCACTTCACCTGCCTCCTCAAGTTTCTTTTTTGTGAAGAAGAAGAATGGAGGTCTGCGCCCGTGCATTGACTATCGAGGTATCAACCAAATCACTGTGAAGTACAGCTACCCGCTGCCTCTCATAGCCAGTGCGATCGAGTCAATGCATGGGGCGCGCTTCTTCACAAAATTGGACCTCAGGAGCGCTTACAACCTGATGCGTATCCGGGAGGTGGACGAGTGGAAGACGGCCTTTAGTACCACCTCAGGGCACTATGAGTACCTCGTCATGCCATATGGGTTGATGAATGCTCCATCAGTTTTCCAGGCCTTTGTAGACGAGATTTCATTCATATATACTCCGCTACACGCCCCGAGCATGTGTCCCTGGTGCGCAAGGTGCTTGGGCGACTGTTGGAGCATGATCTGTACGTCAAGGCTGAGAAATGTCTGTTCTTCCAACAATCCGTCTCCTTCCTAGGGTACCGCATTTCCACTTCAGGGGTGGAGATGGAGAGTGACCGCATTTCAGCCGTGCGTAATTGACTGACTCCCACCACGGTAAAGGAAGTGCAGTGGTTTTTAGGGTTTGCCAACTACTACCAGAGGTTTATCCGGGGCTTTGGTCAGGCAGCGGCTCCCATTACCTCACTGCTGAAGGGGGGACTGGTGCGACTGCAGTGGTCGGCAGAGGCGGACAGGGCTTTTGGTCACCTGAGGGCTCTGTTTACCTCGGCTCCCGTGCTGGCTCATCCGGATCCCTCTTTGGCGTTCATAGTGGAGGTGGACGTGTCCGAGGCTGGGATAGGAGCCGTGCTCTCTCAGCGCTTGGGTACGCCACCAAAGCTCCGCCCCTGGGCTTTCTTTTCAAAGAAGCTCAGCCCGGCGGAGCGAAACTATGATGTAGGGGACCAGTAGTTGTTGGCTGTTGTCAAGGCTCTGAAGGCGTGGAGACATTGAGAAAATGGTGTTTAGCCCCCTCAAGCCATCTGGACTGACCACCGCAATCTGGAGTACATCCGGGCGGCGAGGAGACTGAATCCTCGCCAGTCAAGTTGGGCCATGTTCTTTACCTGTTTTGTTTTCACCCTGTCCTACAGACCAGGTTCCCAGAACGCTAAGGCAGACGCACTGTCCAGGATGTACGACACAGAGGAGCGGTCCATAGATCACACTCCCATACTTCCGGCCTCTTGCCTGGTGGCACCGGTGGTGTGGGAGCTGGACGCGGACATCGAGCGGGCGTTATGTACGGAGCCCACTCCCCTCCAGTGTCCAGCTGGGCGTCTGTATGTTCCGTCTGCTGTCCGCGACCGTTTGATCTATTGGGCTCACACGTCACCCTCCTCTGGTCATCCTGGCATCGGTCGGCCAGGGCTCTGTCTTAGTGAGAAGTACTGGTGGTCCACCTTGGCCAAGGACGTGAGGGTTTATGTTTCCTCCTGCTCGGTGTGTGTCCAGTGCAAGGCCCCTAGCCACCTGCCCAGAGGGAAGTTACAGCCCTTACCCGTTCCACAACGGCTGTGGTCGCACCTGTCGGTAAATTTCCTCACGGATCTTCCTCCCTCACAGGGTAACACCACGATCCTGGTCGTTGTGGATCGGTTCTCTAAGTCCTGCCGTCTCCTTCCTTTGCCCGGTCTCCCTACGGCCCTACAGACTGCGGAGGCCATGTTTACAGACGTCTTCCGGCACTACGGGGTGCCTGAGGATATAGTGTCTGATCGAGGTCCCCAGTTCATGGGTCTGGAGGGCGTTCATGGAACGTCTGGGGGTCTCGGTCAGCCTTACCTCGGGTTTTCACCCCGAGAGTAACGGGCAGGTGGAGAGAGTGAACCAGGATGTGGGTAGGTTTCTGCGGTCTTATTGCCAGGACCGGCCGGGGGAGTTGGCGGCATTCATCCCCTGGGCAGAGATGGCCCAAAACTCGCTCTGCCACTCCTCCACCAACCTCTCCCCTTTCCAGTGTGTACTGGGGTATCAGCCGGTTCTGGCACCTTGGCATCAGAGCCAGATCGAGGCTCCTGTGGTGGACGAATGGTTTAACTTATTAGGGAGCGGCTCCCGAAGTGACGGTTTTGGAGAGTCTGGCGTGCCCAAAGTAAAATGCCTCCCACTCAGGCCCAGAAAATAGGATATGCACATAATTAGTACTATTGGATAGGGAACACTGAAGTTTCTAAAAGTGTTAACATAATGTCTGTGAGTGTAACAGAACAGAAATAGCAGGCAAAAACCCGAGAGAAATCCATCCGGAATTACTGTTTTTTGTCACATTGGCTTTGTTTGGCAGTCTCCCTATTGAGTTCTATGGCAAGCGGCTCTCAAGATTTCAGTACCTATGGCTTCCACTAGATGTCAACAGTCTATATATAAAGCCTCAGAGAGATTGGAGTAAGCAGGAAGAATAGGTACAGGAAATGGCCAAGGTAGTTCAGATGTCAACAAGTTTTCTCGTGCGCGAGTCTGGCTGCGCGCCCCACTTTATTTTACTTATATAGCGTTTAGGTGACCATCCGAGTGAAATATTATCGCTAATATTCATTAAAGGTGGAAGTCGTGACAGTACTCCCCCCCTCCTTGACGCGCTGCTCCAGTAGCGCGCTGACACCGACCTCGGGGACGACCCGGAGGACGAGGTGCAGGGCGATCCGGATGGGGAAGGTGGAACTCCTGCAGCAACGAAGGGTCCAAAACGTCCTCCACTGGCACCCAGCATCTCTCCTCCGGACCGTACCCCTCCCACTCCACGAGGTACTGAAGGCCCCTCGCCCGACGCCTCGAGTCCAGGATGGCTCGAACAGCATACGCCGGGGCCCACTCGATGTCCAGAGGGGGCGGAGGAACCTCCGCCCCCTCACCTCCGCCCCCTCAGACTCCTGGAGTGGACCAGCCACCACCGGCCTGAGGAGAGACACATGGAATGAGGGGTTAATACGGTAATCTGGGGGAAGCTGTAACCTGTAGCAAACCTCGTTCAGTCTCCTCAGGACTTTGAATGGCAGCACAAACCGTGGGCCCAGCTTCCGGCTAGGCAGGCGGAGGGGCAGGTTTCGAGTCGAGAGTTAGACCCGGTCCCCCGGTGCGAACACCGGGGCCTCACTGTGGTGGCGGTCGGCCCTCGCCTTCTGACGCCTCACGGCCCGTTGCAAGTGTACATGAGCGGCATCCCAGGTCTCCTCCGAGCGCTTAACTACTTAGGCCCGACACCACCCGGTGAAATGCAAGGCGCCAAATTCAAAATCCAAAAGTTGAATTATTAAACATTCATCAATATACAAGTGTTGCATAGTCATCAAAAGATCTGCTTCTTGGCAATATCACAGTGTTGTCAGATTTCAAAAAGGCTTCACGGCGAAAGCACAACATTTGATTGTTTGAGTGTAGCACCTCCTCATATTACCATTAGCATAAATTCATAAACCATCGCGGTTCACACAAAACACATTTCACAGCGAAAACAAATCCCTTACCTTTTGAAGAACTTCTGCTGAGGGCTTCCCAAGTGTCCAACGAAGACAATCCATGGTTCTTTTGTTAGAAAAAGTCATTTATTATATCCATAAATCTCTGTTTGGTTGGTGCGTTATGATCAGAAAATACAGCGTCCACTCGCCCATTGAACCGTGAAGAGAACTCGTTCAACTTATACCTATAAACTTGTCCAAGAACAATCAAACATAATTGTAAATGTATCCTTAGGAACACTTATGTATATGTTGTATAATATTTCAANGTGTGGCCACTTCCTTATTCGTCTTCTTCTACAATCTAAAAGTAGCTAAAAAGAATCAAAATCCTTTCTCGAGACTGTTGACATCCAGAGGAAGCAATAGGTACTGCATTCATATGCCCTTATATGGGCATTTTCATAAGGGAGGGGTTCCAAATGAGGCAATGTGTCAAAACCACTTTTTCCAGGACAGAAATTCCTCGGGTTTTCGCCTGCCATATCCGTTCTGTTATACTCACAGACAAAATGTTAACACTTTTAGAAACTTCAGAGTATTTCCTATCCAATGGTACTAAATATGTGCATATCCTATTTTCTGGGCCTGAATGGGAGGCATTTTACTTTGGGCACGCCAGGCTCTCCAAAACCGTCACCTCGTGCGCTGCTCCCAAAGAAGTTAACAACTATGTATTTATACTATTATCCTCCCATTCTATGGAATGCCGACCACGCTCATATGTCATGTCTGCTAAAATGTTTTACTTGGTTCTTCAATGATAGACGGAACAGATAAGGTTAACTTTGATTCGATACAAGTAAAAAAAAAATAATCAAATTTATCACATGGAATGTGCACGGTCTCCATGATGAAAAAAAGAAAGCATATGGGTATCAAACACTTAAATATATTCTCAGTACATGTGGTTTTCTTGCAAGAATTACATTTAAAAAAAGCTGAAAATTAACATTCAAAGAGGAGCTGGTTTGGAGAAGACAATGCTGCCACCTACTGTAGTATCAGCAGAGGTGTAGGCATCCTGATAAAGAAGAATATTCAATTTTCCCTTATATCCCAGCACATTGACCAAGAAGGACATTTTTGAATGTTGAATTGTACCTTAAAATTGTGAAAAATACACGTTGATATCCGACCCGGGGCAAATCTAAGCTATATTAGATAGTATATAAATAGTATTTTAGCAGGTGACCTAAATTATACATTTGATTAAATGATGTAATAATAAAAAGGGCACATTTTGGGAGCCTCCAAAGAAGCTGAAAAATGTCATCTCTACAAATTATTTACAGGACCCCTGGAGATTATTATCCCATTACAGTCAAAGCCCTGTCTAAACCTGGGTCGTACTAAGCTATATGAAATTGATTTAAGAAGGTCATGCCAAGGATCATTTTGCTTTACTGCTATTAGTTTATATATACGCATTGAATAACAGATTCACTACATGGAAGAACAGATAGTCTCCCCCCCCTAAAGGAAGTTTGTTCTGAAGTGTCTGTCCTATATCTGAGAGATATAAGAAAGATCAGGAAACATTTTTTGTCTTCATGTATTTAACCCCTTATTTTTGGCACTAAACAGTCTTTACTTCCATAATTTTTTTCAACTGGTACCGGGGAACCAGACGAATCCTGTGAGGCCTGTGGGCGTCTTAGACCAAAACAACTGACATGTTTGTGAGAGTCTCACCTTTCCACTAACATATTAGTGTGTAGCCCAAACTGTTTGAATGATACAGACAGAAGTTGGCAGATCGGCTGTACCAACTTCAGACAGTCCCAAGACTTTGTGGGTGTCGTAGAGCAAAACGGAGAACATCATTGTGTTCGGTCAGACCGTTTGGACACTACAGACAATTTTGTGAGAAGATCGAATTCGGGATGTCTTATGGTCTGACAAATACCGCTCTAGCTCTGTCACCTTTCATGGCAGATGCAGAAGTGCGACATCGGCGGATGCAGTGGATTGAGACACAGATAGCTCTAGCTTAAACTGACAGATATTTATGGGGTATTATGCTAATTATATTTCCACGGGGTGCGGACATACCGACTTTAGGGCATTTATTTCAAATTATACAACAGGTGGGTCTAATCCTGAATGCTGATTGGTTAAAACCCCATTCCAGCCGGTCTATTACACAAGTTACCACCGGCTAAATCTATGACGTTAAAATACTTATTTACTCTGTTCCATCTGACTGCGCAAACCACTGTCTCATCAGCCCAGCCAAGCAATTTATAAACTTGATCTCCACTATAAAAAGCATTTGGACATTATCTCACATTTATTTTAGACTAACAGTTTGCTTTTAAATGCGTAGATTTGTATAAACCTTGCTGTCTGTCTCTCTGACATTTGCAAAATTATTTCAATATTCAAATTCGATCTCCAGCTGTCCCATGCTGTAGCAATGAACATGTCGGGAGTCGGGACGAAACAGACAGGCAGGCAGCATTTCTTAACCAGTCGAAATCATGAATCAGCTGGCATAATTGTTATGGATAATTACAAAGAAATGTCAATTGAAAAAAAAAAGAAACAAAGTGCAGCTAGTTTGCCGTCTTTCCAGCTTCAGTTTGAAGTGATTGTGTTAGCTGTGTTGTTGGATAGCTCCTCATAACAACAGTGTCCTGACGAGTGAGCACATTTCCTATGCCAGGCGAAATCGTGCCTCATTAGCTCATTGTTATAGATGTATCCAAATAAATGTCTCTAGAAAACAGCTTAAACAAATGCAAATGCAGTTACTTTGTTGTTATTCTGGCTGAAATGTTTGATGTGACTGTAAATTACCTGTAGTTCGCTAGCTAGCAAGCAAGGGATAAGAACATTGTCAGTCAGAATGGCAATGGAACATTTAGAATGAACAACTGGGTCACGTCTCCAGCAACCGAACTGATAGAACAAACGACCAGCCGGCTTGGGTAGCAACCCTAGATTTGTATCGGGACTATATCTTGTGGAAGAATTAAATAGTATGAATAAATTAATAAAAATACAGTTTTTATGAAAATATGTCAATCATTATTTGAATATGTTGGTAACCCGTTGTAGGCCTTGGGCCTAACAACATCCATGCCAATATATCCTCCAAACATTGGCTTCTCAGGCATTATCACTTAATTACAAAATACTATTCCTTTATTTCCCAAAGTAAGAAAAGCTGTTGAAGAATTGACTACATTTATATTTCCAAAAATGCATTAAACAATTTACTGGATAAAAAAATTAATGATATAGTGATCGGATCATTCTCCAGTATCATGTTTAATTACACCAATAGAACATACACTTAGTGACTGAGTTTGGAGAATGAACAGAATGCATCATCTGGACCCGAAATGTATTAAATATGTAAACGAAAAAATAGACAATTTTACCATTACAAATGTAGACATGGAGAACAGAGAAAAGCAGACCCCAGATATAATTTGGAAGCTTTTAAGGCATACATTAGGGGAATGATAATCTCATACTCTGCAAAAATGTAATTTAGAAATTAACATGAAAGAAAAATAAATAAATCACTATCTTCAATAAAGTCCATAAAAAATCTTTACCCAATAACAAATATTAGATAGTGTTAAAACATTCACACGGAGAAAAGCACCAGGAATGGATGGCTTTCCCATAGAGTTCTATTCAACATTTTGGGACAAAATAGCCCCCAAACACAATTGAGTACTTCCCAGTTCCACGTATCAAACAGTTATTTCAGATATTTTAAAACAAGGAAATCTGGAGAGTCCCTCACTGATTATAGACCCATAAATGTAATAAATTGTGAAAATAAAATAATAACAAAGTTTATAAGCAATACAATGGAAAAAGTCTTACCAGACTTGATACATACCAATCAAACAGGGTTTATTAAAAATAGACACTTACAAACAAATGAAAGAACATGTTACAGAACATGTTTTTTTGATTTATCAATAATGACCGTCTTGAATGGTATTTTCTATTCAAAACTTTGGAAGCCTTCAACTTCTTGTATAAATGCCCTAAAGAAAAAATATTCACAACTAATCCATTATCTGATGAAATTGCTTTAGAATGGGGCACAAGACAAGAATGTCCCCTATCCCCCCTCCTTGAACCACTTGCAGAAAGAATTAGACAGGATCCAAATGTAACAGGTATCAGTATCGGTAAACATGACTTAAACTAAACCACATTTTTTTGCCCTTTTTCTCCCCAATTTCGTGGATTCCAATTGTTAGTTTACAGTCTTGTCCCATTGCTGCAACTCCTGTACGGACTCGGGAGAGGCGAAGGTCGAGAGCCATACTTCCTCTGAAACACAACACCCGCTTAACACAGAAGCCAGTTGCACCAATGTGTCAGAGGAAACACGATACACCTGGCAACCATGTCAGCATGCATTGCGCCTGGCCAGCCACAGAAGTCTGTAGTGCGCAATGGGACAGGAACATCCCTGCCGGCCAAACCCTCCCCTAACTCGGATGACGCTGGGACAATTATGCCCCCCCCCATGGGTCTCCCGGTCTCGGCCGGCTGCGACAGAGCCTGGACTCGAACCAGGATCTCTACTGGCACCAGGATCTCTCTCTGACCACTGCGCCACTTGGGAGGCCCCTATAAACTAAACCTATTTGATGATGATCTCTTAATATACCTGACCAATATTGAAAACTCAATGCCCCCTTTGCTAAAAATCTGAATACCAAAAAATCTGGATATAAAATTTAGGTGGAAAAAAACTAAAGAATGGCAATAGGAAAAAGAATATATATATATATTTTTAATTAGGATGCTTAATAAGTGACAACAAACAACATATATATAAAGATCATTGTATTCCATTACTCAACAATATGAAAGCAGATCTAATTAAATGGAATACATCTTCCAATAAATCTTACAGGTATAATAAACCTCTTTTAAACCTGCATGGCAGCCAAAGTTTTTGTATTTATATTCAGTAATACCAATTACCCCACCGAAGACATTCTTTTAAAAAAGTATACTCGGTCATAACAGACTTTATGTGGGCAATTAAAATTTAAATAATTAAAAGGAACATTTTACATCTTCCTAAGTCTGAGGGTGGTTTTAACCTTCCAGACTTGGAATTGTATCATCAACTCGCTACCCAAGGCTTTTTTACTTGCAACATATATAAAATGCACTAAAGAGGAGCAATGGTTACATATTTTAGACACGCATTGCTCATCCCCAGAATATTTTTACATGTCTATTTTAAAGGTTAAAGCTAAGAACATTAACAGCTTCATAAGTTAGAACGGTATAACAATATGGAATAAAATAAAACGTATTTTACAAAAACCAATATGTCTTCCTAAAAACACAACCTTATAAAACAATCCTTGGATAGCTTTTCAGAATTCACCGATAAATTGGTGCACATGGAAACTAAAGGCATAGAAACTGTAAATGACTTGGTAATAGGAAATACCTTTATTTCCAAGAAGTATTAAAAAGTAATTTTGGACTGACCAATGTAGATGGTTTAAAATACTGTACATGCAACTTAAAAGTTACATATACTGTAACAACATTTCGATTTGAAATCATTTAGACATCAGTGCAACCTTGAGGGAATCCTATTTGAGTCAGAAAAGTATGTTCATGTGATAGGGAAGATAATACCTTGCAGAGATCATATCCAAGAATGTATTTTACAAGACAAAATTCCCAAATTCTACAGCACAACAGCAGAGTCATGTCTTAAGTGTAAAACTAATAATGACTAATTAACCAATGCTTTCTGGGAATGCTATAACGTCCAGAAGTTGTGGGAGAAGTAAGAAAGTTGTCTGTCAGAAGTATTACAATGTAAACGTACTTTTAATCCATCTGTCTGCATATTTCAAGACGTGGCATAGTTGGGTGTAGTGAGATACCCGATGGGTTGGACGATATATCATATCTTATCATATCATATCTTATCTTAAAAAAACATAAACTAAAGATGGAAATCAATCAATCTGCCATCATTAACACAATGGAAAAATAAAATGATTTATTACTTAAATATTGAATGTGTGTAGGCTACGGAGAGAAACATTTTTTTTTGCAGTTTCAGGCCATGTGGCGGAAAATGATGCGGGCGCTGGAGATGGGTTGTGTGCTAGTGGGTCTGGGCAGATTTGACGTAGTTGATGTTGTCATTTGTATGTGTATGTATTGTACTGTTTATAAAATATCAAATAAAATCATAATATATTTTTTTAATTGTGTAATTTCGAACTTTATCCGTAGCGTTATATTCCATTTTGTTGCGACTCGAGCAATACCTCTCCCTCATTCTACAAGTAACTTCCAAAATAAATAAAGGAAATGCATATTGAAAGCATGGGGTGCTTCCACACATTAAGTTCTAGACACTTCTAGAATCTATGCCAAGGCGCATTGATGCTGTTCTGGCAGCTCATTTTGGCTTAACGCCCTATTAAGCAGTTACCTGTAGTAGCAGGCTACACGGAGAATGGAACAGCTGTATTGAGGAAACGGCTCTAGTTGCACAAAAGGGAATATGACATTGCGGATAAAGTTCGGAATGACACAATTTCATGTGTACAACTACAGACCTGCATCACTATAATGAGAGCTTTGCCGTTTCTAAAAGGACGTATTTGGGTGTTTTTGGAGCTTTTGTTCATACTTTTCAGGGCACCAATACTACACAATAAGGATGAGGAGTTGATTTGCAGTTTGGGTAAGCTTCTCAAAAATAAGTGAAGTCACCAAAAACAGTGTCTGAACCTTTCTATAACATGCCATTTACATCCAAAAAAGTTTTCATTGTAAAACAGCATTATGAACTACCCAGTACCAGGACATTTTAGCTAAAAACCTAGTTGCCTCTGGCAGGAGGCTGAAACTCGGAAGTGGATCTTTTAGCAAGACAATAACCCCAAGCACACATCCAAATCCACAAAGAAATGGTTAATTGACCACAAAATAAACATTATTCAATGGCCATCTCTGCCTCCGGACTTAAAGCTCATTGTGGTTTGAAGAAGAGGGCAGTCCATAAGTGCAGACAAAGGATATCAAGGATCTGGAAATATTCTGTATGGAGGAATGGTGTTCTCCAATATCATAAAACATTTTACAGAAAGGCTCAGTGCCATTAACCTCGCTGTCACGACTTCCGCCGAAGTTGGTGCCTCTCCTTGTTTGGGTGGTGTTTGGCGGTCGACGTCACCGGTCTTCTAGCCATCACCGATCCACTTTTCATTTTCCATTTGTTTTGTCTGTGTTTTCCACACCTGGTTTCAATTCCCTCAATTACATGGTTTGTATATAACCCTCTGTTCCCCCCCATGTCTTTGTTATATTGTTCTTTGTAGTGCTTGTGCACATTATTTACTGGTGCGTTACGGGCTATTTTGTGCCCATGTACTCTCGTGTTGTTTGAACCGTTGGGTTGTTTATTAAACGTCTAGTTTATTACCCAGTTTTGCTCTCCTGCGCCTGACTTCTCTGCAACCAGTTACGCAACCCCTACACTCGCAAGGTGAGGTATTGAAACAGGGTTGCCAATAATTTCCATTGAACATGCTTTTTAGTCCAGGACTAATCTGTTTCCGGGAAACCGGCCCTAAATGTAGCACCAGTCCATCTCAAATGACTGAAGTTTTTAATTTTAACTTCTATTTGCTATTTATGGCCTGTAGGCCTCATTGACCTGAGCTCATACAACTTATTTTTGAGTTGCATAATGTATGGATTATTTTGACTATAACAAATACTCAGATGAAACATATTATGCTATTAATCACAGACTACTTTCTGTCAAAGTTTAACAAGGACATTTTTTTTAAACCATTTCAAACTTTTAAATAGTGGCAGGATTTTATGTAATCAGCCCGGGATATGGCGTATCTCTTTGGCCCTGGGGTTATCCAGATAACATTTTCAGCCAACAGCCGACCTCCTCTAAGGTGGGGATGAAGACCAGGACAAATTCCAATTCTTTGACCAGAATGTAACAACAACCTCAACAGGGTCCTCTTCCTCATCACTGGATTGTTCCACATCAGTTGTCTCTTGGTCTGGATCATATTCTGTGTAGTCTTCAACTACTGACACTTCCTCCTCTAATGCATCTTCACTGTCAGTTTCCTGGCCTCTCTCCTCCTCACCAGTGTCATGATCAAAGATATGATCAAGAGCCTCACATAGAGTATATCATTTGGTCATTGTGCTGCCACAGAATGAATTGTGAGCAAGGCCTCAAAAAAGCTTTATATACCAGAGCTGCGAGAAAAGTTCTATATATTATTGAAACAATGTTGCGATTGTTTGTGACAATGCCAACAGGTGTGGTTCCCATGGGGGAAAGATTACAGTTGAAGCCAGAAGTTTACATACACCTTAGCCAAATACATTTAAACTAAATTCCTGTCATTTAATCCTAGTAAAAATTCCCTGTCTTAGGTCAGTTAGGATCACCACTTTATTTTAAGAATGTGTAATGTCAGAATAATAGTAGAGAGAATTATTTATTTCAGCTTTTATTTCTTTCATCACATTCCCAGTGGGTCAGAAGTTTACATGCACTCAATTAGTATTTGGTAGCGTTGCCTTTAAATTGTTTAACTTGGGTCAAACGTTTCAGGTAGCCTTCCACAAGCTTCCCACAATAAGTTGGGTGAATGTTGGCCCATTCCTCCTGACAGAGCTGGTGTAACAGAGTCAGGTTTTTAGGCCTCCTTGCTCCCACACGCTTTTTCAGTTCTGCCCACACATTTTCTATAGGATTGAGATCAGGGCTTTGTGATGGCCACTCCAATACCTTGACTTTGTTGTCCTTAAGCCATTTTGCCACAACTTTGGAAGTATGCTTGGGGTCATTGTCCGTTTGGAAGATCCATTTGCGACCAAGCTTTAACTTCCTGACTGATGTCTTGAGATGTTGCTTCAATATATCCACATAATTTTCCTTCTCATGATGCCATCTATTTTGTGAAGTGCACCAGTCCCTCCTGCAGCAAAGTACCCCCACAACATGATGCTGCCTTCACGGTTGGGATGGTTTTCTTCGGCTTGCAAGCCTCAGCCTTTTTCCTCCAAACATAACGATGGTCATTATGGCCAGTTCTATTTTTGTTTCATCAGACCAGAGGACATTTCTCTAAAAAGTTACATCTTTGTCCCCATGTGCAGTTGCAAACTGTAGTCTGGCTTTTTTATGGCGGTTTTGGAGCAGTGGCTTCTTCCTTGCTGAGCGGCCTTTCAGCTTATGTCGATATAGGACTTGTTTTACTGTGGATATAGATACTTTTGTACCGGTTTCCTCCAGCATATTCACAAGGTCCTTTGCTGTTGTTCTGGGATTGATTTGCACTTTTCGCACCAAAGTACGTTCATCTCTAGGAGACAGAACGCGTCTTCTTCCTGAGCGGTATGACGGCTGCGTCTTCCCATGGTGTTTATACTTGCGTACTATTGTTTGTACAGTTGAACGTGGTACCTTCAGGCATATGGAAATTGCTCCCAAGGATGAACCAGACTTATGTCTGGTTATATCAAATTATGTCAATTCGCCTATCAGAAGCTTCTAAAGCCATGGCATCATTTTCTGTCATTTTCCAAGCTGTTTAAAGGCACAGTCAACTTAGCGTATGTAAACTTCTGACCCAGTGGAATACAGTGTGATACAGTGAATTTTAAGTGAAATAATCTGTCTGTAAACAATTGTTGTAAAAATGACTTGTGTCATGCATAAAGTAGATGTCCTAACCAACTTGCCAAAACTATAGTTAGTTAACAAGAAATTTGTGGAGTGGTTGAAAAACGAGTTTTAATGACTCCAACCTAAGTGTATGTAAACTTCCGATTTCAACTGTATATTGGGGAAAGGTTCCCGTGGGGGTTGCCATGGAAGCCAAGAAGGAGAGTGAGGTGTGTGTGTGTGCGCGTGCGCTCAAACACACATGCATGTGGGGGTCTGGGAGAGGAAGTGTGTCCATCTGATGAATGGGCATGTGCCTGAACTCAATTGTATACACTAATTGTAGTCTCACCCATTCATTTCTAATGACTGGTCATTTTTGACCGGGAACACCACAGGTGTACAAAAGTTAAATAAAACACCCAAAATGTAATGAAAATAATCAAAATTTACTTTGTGTGTTTAGATACCCTGTGTGGACAAAGTCATGGAACCTTATGACAATCAGGTTAAATGAACTACATTTTCCAGAGACAAAACTTGTAAATCGGTCCAATTCGACTGGAATACAGCAGGAGGGCTAGTTGAGTATCTGGAGCATCAGCATTTGTGGGTTTGATTACAGGCTCAAAATGGCCAGAAACAAATCACTTTCTTCTGAACTAAACTTGGATTAGCTAACACAACGTGCCATTGGAACACAGGAGTGATGGTTGCTGATAATGGGCCTATGTACGCCTATGTAGATATTCCATTAAAGAAATCTGCCGGTTCCAGCTACGATAGTCATTTACAACATTAACAATGTCTACACTGTATTTCTGATCAATTTGATGTTATTTTAATCGACAAAAAATGTGCTTTTCTTTCAAAAACAAGGACATTTCTAAGTGAACCACAGCTTTTGAACGGCTGTGTATGCTGCACCAGCCAATCTTTATACTGTGTATACCACTTTCATTAAGATGGCATTAGCAGGTATTACAGTACACAGTGCATGAACACATCATTCATTATATACTGTATTTATATTTATTATATTTATATTCAGATATAAATATGGAAATATATGGACATTTAAATATGATGTATATTATTAATAAAGTGAAATAATAGTCTGTTTTACTCACCATCCCTCCTTCTCCAGGAGAAGCCAAAACAGAGCAGAAAGACCAGCACCAAAGAGATGCACATCAGAGCCACAGATGCCTTGGCAGACTTGGTCAGCACAGTTTGTGTCTCTGGGAAAGGAGGCACACAAGGGAGGAGGGTAGAATATGTTTGAGGCCAGGCTGAATAGAATAAATACTTTATTGTCCATTTGGTAAGGACATAGATATGTTATCTGCCTTTTTCCCCAACCTCAAACACACACACACACACACACACACGCAGGGTCAGCCGTGTTGCAGCGCCCCTGGATGGAGAGCTAGTTTTGGGGTTAAGTGCCTTGCTCAAGGGCACAACATTATTGGTAGTATTGATTGACACCAGAAGCCCTCCATTGGCCAGTTCAGTCCACACTTTTTCATCAAGTAATCCTTTTGGTTACTGGTCCATCTCTCTAACCTCTTACCACCCTCTGTTGTTTCCAAGAGTGGGTTATGGTGGAAACCCAGCTAAGAATTGTATCAAACCCAATGTTGGGATTTTTTGAATTTGTGAACATTCTCTCTGTCCCTTCCCCTCCTCTCTCTCTCTTACCTATGATGGGGTCGATGTCAGCCAGGGCTGCGGAGGTGACCACAGGTTCATTGACGCTGGGCAGATGGACGACACACTCCACCTCCCCGGCTAGCTCCCTCTGCTCGGGGCTCAGGGTGTAGTAGCGCCTGGTTCTGAAGGTGCCGTCCGGGCCTGCCTCGCTCAGCAGAGGTGCGGGGAGCTCTGTGCCGTTCTGTAGCCAGGAAACGGAGACGTCCTCTGGATAGAAGCCCTCGATGTCGCAGGAGAGGGTGAGCGGGGAGTCGCGGGAGGGCAAGGGCACTGCGGAGAGGGTGACAGTTGGGAGGTCTGGGGAGGAAAGAGAAATTATACACTACCGTTCAAAAGTTTGGGGTCACTTAATGTTGTAAATGACTATTGAAGCTGGAAACGGCAGATTTTTTATGGAATATCTACATAGGCATACAGAGGCCCATTATCAGCAACCATCACTCCTGTGAACCAATGGCACGTTGTGTTAGCACATCCAAGTTTACCAGGATGCTGGCCATTTTGAGCCTGTAATCAAACCCACAAATACTGATGCTCGAGATACTCAACTAGTCTAAAGAAGGCCAGTTTTATTGCTTCTTTAATCAGGCCAACAGTTTTCAGCTGTGCTAGCATAATTACAAAAGGGGTTTCTAATGATCAATTAGCTTTTTAAAATGAAAAACTTGGATTAGCTAACACAACGTGCCATTGGAACACAGGAGTGATGGTTGCTGATAATGGGCCTATGTACGCCTATGTAGATATTCCATTAAAGAAATCTGCCGTTTCCAGCTACAATAGACATTTACAACATTAACAATGTCTACACTATTTCTGATCAATTTGTGTTATTTTAATGGACATTTTTTCTTTCAAAAACAAGGACATTTCTAAGTGTAGATGTGTACATTACTAAAATATAAAAAATGTATTTGGGGGTTGGTGTTGTAGCATGGGATTGAGGGTGGTGGGGGGTAGTATAGGGTCTGTTTGTTTTTGCCATTTACCTGTCAAATACTGAAAAGCCAAATACCAAAAAACTTAGTAACACTTCAAATAAGGGCTGTGTTTTGTGTAGGCTTACCCTGGCGTGATGTTCTGATAACCATGTAAATCTCTCTTGGACAAGATTACTTTTATCAATATATTTGGAGTATACTCATGAACAACAACACTTAGGCTTCTGCTTCCAGCTTAAACATACTATATACATTTTATGGATACAATCTATTTTACTAGAATTATATTGTTTGTTTTTAGTCCTGTAATTCCTCTACCCTCAACCTCTCCCATCTATTTCTATTTCCATTTTGATTTCTATTTGTCATATATTTATAATTGTGTGGTTTCACAAAAGTTCTGAACCTATATACATTTTCCAGATAAAATGTATTTTACATTATCTTGTTGTTACTCCCACCCTTCAGCGCCATTCAACCCCTCCCATCTATCTCTTAACACCATCCATATTGGATTTATATTTGCCATTTCTTAGGCAGTCATTGAAAATAAGAATTTGTTCTTAACTGACTTGCCTAGTTAAATAAAGGTAAAAATAAAAAAATATTTTTCAACTGTGCTGTGATGTTTCACAAAAGTTCTGACAGTTTCTACAGATTGTAAATTAAAGATAATTTTTTTTGCTAGAAGTATTATTATATTAAAAACAAGCTAAATATGGACAGTACCAAAATAAATGATCTAATGACTTTCACTTCGCAGCAAAATATGCAGAGCTAGGAAGGTTGTAACCCCTATATATATATATATATATATATATATATAACATTCTATTGGTTGCAAGAATTTTGTATAATCATTTAAATAGAAAAATTCTACGTTTTGAATCTGGCATCAGTGCTTATCAGTTCATAAACCATGTGCCATGGAATCGGTACAATTGGCTCAGCTTTAAAAAAAAATTGTCCTTTAATGAAACTGGTATAGTTTTTTATTTATCACAATTTTCTTTAACCAAATTTGGCCTTTAATGCAAGGCCGACTTTTTCCCCTTCCACTTGCCTCTTCCATTTTTGCGATAATGATGAAATTAGTTGTTTGTAAGTGTCACGACTTCTGCCGAAGTCGGTCCCTCTTCTTGTTCGGGCAGTGTTCGGTGTTCGACGTCACCGGTTTTCTAACCATCACCGCTCCCCTTTTTGTGTGTCTGTTGGTTTTGTCTTGAGTGTACACACCTGTTATTCATTTTCTCCGAATCACGCCCCTGTTATATTCCTTCCTTTCCCCTCTTTCCCTTGTGCGTGATAGTTGTACTCTGTGTCATCGCTACTTTCCCAGTCTGTGTACTGTGGGAATTTGATTTTTGGTTTCCGGGTGGGTTGTGTTGCGCCCGTTTATTTATATGTTCGTGTGGGTATCTTTGCCAGTGTGCATTGTGGTTTCGTCTGGCGACATTATTAAATACCTTTTCACACGCAACTTACCTCCTGCGCCTGACTCCTTCTACTACTGAACCACAGACATTACAGTAAGTTTGGGTAGAGAGTTTGGGTATTTTTCTTAGTCTGCGTGGGTGAAACTCCACCAGTCCTATTTATGATATAATTTACAAAGATTAAACCTTTTTTAAACATCTTGTCAAATATTCTTTTTTATCAATTTGTATATTTGAGTTAACCACAATATTTGTCTTACTATTTGTTCTGTCTTTTCAAATCAAATCAAAGTTTAGTTGTCACGTGCGCCGAATACAACTGGTGTAGACCTTACAGTGAAATGCTTACTTACAGGCTCTAACAAATAGCGCAAAAAAAGGTATTAGGTGAACAATAGATAAGTAAAGAAATAAAAACAACTGTAAAAAAAAGACAGGCTATATACAGTAGCGAGGCTATAAAAGTAGCGAAGCTACATACAGACACCAGTTAGTTAGACTGATTGAGGTAGTATATGTACATGTAGTTATGGTTAAAGTGACTATGCATATATGATGAACAGAGAGTAGCAGTAGCGTAAAAAAGGGGGTGGCGGGTGGTGGGTGGCGGGACACAATGCAGATAGCTCGGTTAGCCAATGTGCGGGAGCACTTGATGTAGTATGTACATGAATGTATAGTTAAAGGGACTATGCATATATGATAAACAGAAAGTAGCAGCAGCGGGGGGGTGGCACATTGCAAAAAGTCCGGATAGCCATTTGATTACCTGTTCAGGAGTCTTATGGCTTGGGGGTAAAAACTGTTGAGAAGCCTTTTTGTCCTAGACTTGGCACTCCGGTACCGCTTGCCATGCGGTAGTAGAGAGAACAGTCTATGACTGGGGTGGCTGGGGTCTTTGACAATTTTTAGGGCCTTCCTCTGACACCGCCTGGTGTAAAGGTCCTGGATGGCAGGCAGCTTAGCCCCAGTGATGTACTGGGCCGTACGCACTACCCTCTGTAGTGCCTTGCGGTCAGAGACTGGGGCAATTGCCGTACCAGGCAGTGATGCAACCAGTCAGGATGCTCTCGATGTTGCAGCTGTAGAACCTTTTGAGGATGTCAGGACCCATGCCAAATCTTTTTAGTCTCCTGAGGTGGAATAGGCTTTGTTGTGCCCTCTTTACGACTGTCTTGGTGTGTTTGGACCATTCTAGCTTGTTGTTGATGTGGACACCAAGGAACTTGAAGCTCTCAACCTGCTCCACTACAGCCCCGTCGATGAGAATGGGGGCATACTCGGTCCTCCTTTTCCTGTAGTCCACAATCATCTCCTTAGTCTTGGTTACGATGAGGGAGAGGTTGTTGTCCTGGCACCACACGGCCAGGTCTCTGACCTCCTCCCTATAGTCTCGTCGTTGTCGGGGATCAGCCCTACCACTGTTGTGTCGTCTGCAAACTTAATGATGGTGTTGGAGTCGTGCCTGGCCATGCAGTCGTGGGTGAACAGGGAGTACAGGAGGGGACTGAGCACGCACCCCTGGGGAGCTCCAGTGTTGAGGATCAGCGTGGCAGATGTGTTGCTACCTACCCTTACCACCTGGGGGTGGCCCGTCAGGAAGTCCAGGATCCAGTTGCAGAGGGAGGTGTTTAGTCCCAGGATCCTTAGCTTAGTGATGAGCTTTGAGGGTACTATGGTGTTGAACGCTGAGCTGTAGTCAATGAATAGCATTCTCACATAAGTGTTCCTTTTGTCCAGGTGGGAAAGGGCAGTGTGGAGTGCAATAGAGATTGCATCATCTGTTGATCTGTTTGGGCGGTATGCAAATTGGAGGGGGTCTAGGGTTTCTGGGATAATGTTGTTGATGTGAGCCATTACCAACCTTTCAAAGCACTTCATGGCTACGGACGTGAGTGCTACGGGTCTGTAGTCGTTTAGGCAGGTTGCCTTTGTGTTCTTGGGCACAGGGACTATGGTCTGCTTGAAGCATGTTGGTATTACAGACTCAATCAGGGACATGTTGAAAATGTCAGTGAAGACACCTGCCAGCTGGTCAGCACATGCCCGGAGCACACGTCCTGGTAATCCGTCTGGCCCCGCAGCCTTGTGTATGTTGACTTGTTTAACTTCTTAGGGAGCGGCAGCAGAGGTGACTGTTTTGGAGAGTCTGGCATGCCCAAAGTAAAATGCCTGCCACTCAGGCCCAGAAAATAGGATATGCACATAATTAGTACTATTGGATAGGAAACACTCTGAATTTTCTAAAAGTGTTAAAATAATGTCTGTGTATAACAGAACTGATATAGCAGGTGAAAACCCGAGAAATTTCTGTCTGTTTTTTTTTGTTTGTGACCTTTCCTCTGTTTGATACTCTTCCTATTGATTTTTAATGGGATCCAGCTCCTAGATTGCAGTACCTATGGCTTCCACTAGATGTCAACAGTGTTTGGAGGCTCTAGCTCTAAGCAGAACAGATAGGAAGAGGAAATAGTGAAGGGACCACATTTGTCAACAACGTTTCACGGGCGTGAGATTGTGAGCGCGCCCCACTTTATTTTCCTTTTATAACGTTTATGGTATCATCCGAGTGAAATATTATCGCTAATATTCATAAAAGGATAGGTAAGGATGCATTATAAATGATCTTTGATTTGTTTAGGAAAAGTTGATAGGCATATTTGAACGCGTTCTCTTCACGGTTCAATGGGCGATTCGACGTTGGATTTTCTGATCATAACGCGCCAACCAAACTGAGATTTATGGATATAATAAATTACTTTTTCTAACAAAAGAACCATTGGATGTCTTCGTTGGACACTTGGGAAGCCCTCAGCAGAAGTTCTTCGAAAGGTAAGAGATTTATTTTAGCTGTGATATGGGTTTTGTGTGACCCGCGCTGGATATGAATTTATGCTAATGTGGAAAATATGAGAGGTGCTATCCTCAAACAATCAAATGTTGTGCTTTCGCCGTAAAGCCTTTTTGAAATCTGACAACGCTGTGATATTGCCAAGAATCAGAGCTTTTGATGACTATGCAACACTTGTATATTGATGAATGTTTATTAATTCAACTTTTGGATTTTGAATTTGGCGCCTTACATTTCACCGGGTAGTGTCGGGAGCGGCCCGCTAGCGCGCAGTTTCTCCCTAAGTAGTTAAAGGTCTTACTCACATCGGCTACGGAGAGCGTGATCACACAGTCGTCTGGAACAGCTGATGCTCTCATGTATGCCTCAGTGTTGCTTGCCTCGAAGCGAGCATAGAGGTGATTTAGCTCGTCTGATAGGCTCGTGTCACTGGGCAGCTCTCGGCTGTGCTTCCCTTTGTAGTCTGTAATAGTTTGCAAACCCTGCCACATAAGACGAGCGTCAGAGCCGGTGTAGTATGATTCAATCTTAGCCCTGTATTGACGCTTTGCCTGTTTGATGGTTCTTTGTAGGGCATAGCAGGATTTCTTGTAAGCTTCCGGGTTAGTCCCGCACCTTGAAAGTGGCAGCTCTATCCTTTAGCTCAGTGCAAATGTTGCCTGTAATCCATGGCTTCTGGTTGGGATATGTGCGTACAGTCACTGTGGGGACGACGTCCTCGATGCACTTATTGATAAAGCCAGTGACTGATGTGATGTACTCCTCAATGCCATCGGAAGAATCCCGGAAGATGTTCCAGTCTGTGATAGCAAAACAGTCCTGTAGTTTAGCGTCTGCTTCATCTGACCACTTTTGTATAGACCGAGTCACTGGTGCTTCCTGCTTTAATTTTTGCTTGTAAGCAGGAATCAGGAGGATAGAATTATGGTCGGATTTACCAAATGGAGGGCGAGGGAGAGCTTTGTACGCGTCTCTGTGTGTAGAGTACAGGTGATCTAGAATTTTTTTGCCTCTGGTTGCACATTTAACATGTTGATAGAGATTTGGTAGAACTGATTTAAGTTTCCCTGCATTTAAGTCTCCAGCCACTAGGATCGCCGCCTCTGGGTGAGTGGTTTGCTTATTTCCTTATACAGCTGACTGAGTGAGGTCTTAATGCCAGCATCTGTCTGTGGTGGTAAATAAACAGCCACGAAGAGTATAGCTGAAAACTCTCTAGGCAAGTAGTGTGGCCTGCAATTTATCACAATATACTCTACTTCAGGCAAGCAACATTTTGTGCACCAGCTGTTGTTGACAAATATGCACAGACCGCCCCCCCCCTCGTTTTACCGGAGTGTGCTGTTCTATCTTGCCGGTGCAGCGTGTATCCCGCTAGCTGAATATCCATGTCGTCATTCAGCCACGATTCCGTGAAACATAGGATGTTGCAGTTTTTGATGTCCCGTTGGTAGGATATTCGTGATCGTACCTCGTCTAATTTATTGTCCAATGATTGCACGTTGGCGAGTAGTATTGACGGTAACGGCAGCTTTCCCAATCGCCTTCTCCGGGTCCTGACCAGGCACCCGGCTCTTTTTCCTCTGTACCTGCGTCGCTTCCTCTTGTAAATAGCGTGGATGTCGGACCTGTGGGGTGTTTGTAGAATATCTTTTGCTTCCTCTTTGTTTAAGAAAAAATTGTAATCTAATCTGAGGTGAGTGATCACTGTCCTGATATCCAGAAGATATTTTTTGCCGTAAGATACGGTTGCAGAAACATTATGTACAAAATAATTTACAAATAACGCAAAAAAAAACACATAGCACAATTGGTTAGGCGCCCGTAAAACGGCTGCCATTTCTTCCGCCGCCTTTTTGCAATTTTTTCTGGTGGATTAAACTAAAATTGCAACAAACTTTATATGGCTCGATATTATGGAGATGATTTCATTTTCAAATAACCAAAAATGAGAGGTTGTTGTCTGAATAAAGGAAAAAAGGCCATTCTTGAACATGGGGTGAGACATTCTTACTAATTTGCTAGAGAACCAGTTTGGATTTAAGTATAACTTTTGTATGACTGATGCCTTTAGTCTAAAGCTTTAATATTTAATCATTTCTGCCCTCTGAATTCATATTCGTTACATAAATAGCCCTTTTAATTTTGTCTGGCTTTCCATTCCAAATAAAACTGACAATTATTTGCTCATATAATAAAAAAAAAACAGGTCGCTAGGTGTATATGACTAAATAGCAAATCAGGGTGATTTTTCCACAAATAGACAGGTATTTTCCTTTCCATGGTAGCAAGATCTTATCTATTTTTGCTACCTTTCTTGAAAATTGTATTGGAGTAAGATAATTTCTTTCTTTCGGGATATGTATACCGAGTATGTCCACATCACTGTCAGACCATTTTATTGGTAAACTACACAGTAATGTAAAAGTTAATTTTTTTGTGATCCAATACCTAGTATAGTACACTTATCATAATTTGGTTGTAATCCAGAGAGGTTGGAAAAAGTATCTAGATCCTCTATGAGGCTGTGGAGGGATCCAAATTGTGGATTTAAAAGAAAATGCCGATAGTGGACTACCTTGTTTTACTCCTCGACACTTTAAAACTTTCTGAGAAGTAGCCATTATTTACTATTTTACACCTAGGGTTACTATACATAACTTTAACCCATTTTATAAGAGATTCTACAAAATTGAAATATTCCAGGCATTTATATATAAACTCCAGTCATACTTTATCAAAAGACTTTTCAAAGTCCGCTATGAATACCCAGCCTGGTTTCCCATATTTTTCATAGTGTTCTATTGTTTATAGTACTCGTCTTATATTGTCTCCAGTGTATAATATCAGACAATAGCTTTATAATTCTATGCGCCATGCATTATCCTATAATTTTTGCACCCCAACAATTTTATAAATGGACTGGATCTTTATATTACCACTTGGATCCTGTTTCAGTAATAATGAAATCAGACCTTCTTGTTAAGTGTCTAATAATGTAACATTTTTATAGGAGTGGTTAAAACATGCTAATAACGGCCCTCTGAGTATATCAAAAGGTTAGGTATACCTCCACTGGTATGCCATCCAGCCCTAGAGTTTTCCTGGACTTAAAGGCTTTAATTGCGTCAAGAAGTTATTCCTCTGTAATTTGGCCTTCACATCAGTCTTTCTGTACAGCTGTCAATTTTACATTATTAATAGAAAATAAATCCATACAATTAGCTTCGGTTAGTGGAGATGGAGGAGACTGAATTGTAAACATATGCTTAAAGTACTTTACTTCCTCTTTCAAAATATTGTTTGGTGAATCATGGGTGACTCCGTCATTTGTAACAACTTTCAGAAAATTCTTTTTGGAAGCATGTCTATGTTAAAGATAAAAAAATATTTGGTGCATTTTCCCCCATATTCCATCCAGTTTGCTTTATTTTTATAATATGATTGTTTTCTTTTTGTTTTTCCTCTAACTTATACTGAGCCTCTCTTGTACAGTTTTTATTGCTATCTGTACTGTTTGTCCTTCCCTTTCCTTTGTTAATATGGACTCTTGATCTAAATTACTTTTGCTTTAGAGATGAGTACTGAATTGCATGGCCTCTAAAGGCACATTTAAAAGTGTCCCATACATTAAGGGGATCTGCTGTACCTATATTATGTCGGGAAAAAGTCTGTTATAAATTCTTCTGTCCTAGTTAAAAACAAGTTATCATCCAATAGGCTTTGATAAAATGTCCAATATCCTCTCGCATGTGGAAATTCTGTCAGAGTAATTTATATGCCAATTATTTGATGGTCTGACCTCATTCTGTCCCCAAACAACACTTCTTAAACTTTCGGTTCCAGAGAGAATGACATAAGAAAGTAGTCAAGACGACTAGCTTGATTGAGCCTCTGCCATGTATATCTCACTAGGTCAGGTGTAACGGAGAAGCTGGGAGTCAAGAAGCAAGTGCAGAGGGTGACATGGTACGATACAAAACAAGAGTAGCGTCTGGACATGAAACATAACTAATACTGTCTGGGGAATGAACCAAAGGGTATAGATATAGATACAGATATAGGTGAGGTAATCAGTGAAGTGATGGAGTCCAGATTAGTCTGATAATGAGTCGCAGGTGCGCATAACGATGGTGCCAGATGTGCGTAATGGTTGTCAGAGCCAGTGATTAGTAAACTGGCGACGTCGAGCACCGGAGAGGGGGAGCGGGAGTAGACGTGACATCAGGAAATGTAAGCCTCCATATATCCACTAGTTCCAACCTACCCATGACATTCCTGATTTCTTTAATTAAGTGCATGAGGGTGATAGTTTGTAGTGTGATTTCCTTTACGATCCATAGAGGTATTTAAAACCGTATTATAATCTCCCACCATAATAAGAATAATAATGTCTTGTATTGCTTGTAGGGTTGATAAATTATTATATTTTCAAAGAAGCGTGGATCATTATTTGGACCGTATAGGTTAATGAGCCATATCTGTTTACGGTTCAATAACATATTTTAAATCATCCATCTACACTACCGGTCAAAAGTTTTAGAACACCTACTCATTCAAGAGTTTTTCTTTATTTTTACTATTTTCTACATTGTAGAGTAATAGTGAAGACATCAAAACTATGAAATAACACATATGGAATCATGTAGTAACCAAAAAAGTGTTAAACAAATCAAAATATATTTTATATTTGAGATTCTTTAAATATCTACCCTTTGCCTTGATGAGTTTTGCACACTCCCTGCGTCACTACACTGGAAGTTAATAGGAATATGATTTAGATTGCTGTCACGATCTTCGTATTGACCAGACCAAGATGCAGCGAGGGTTCCAGTATACATACTTTTTATTAAGTGCAACTGGCAAAAACAATAAACAAATAAAGACCGTAACGCAGGTGTGGCTCAAACCAGGCACACACACAACCAAATACAAACATTCATTCAATAACCCACAAACAGGTGGGAAAGGGAACCAACTTAAATAGGATTCCCAATTAGAGGCAACGACAACCAGCTGCCTCTAATTGGGAATCAACTCAAAACTAACAGAATTCCCTAGAGCACTCAAGTCCCGCCCTGACCCAACATACCATAGAGAAATCTAGAGGGCTCTCTATGGCCAGGGCGTGACAGTACCCCCTCCCCAAAGGTGCGGACTCCGACCGCAACCAATAATCAATGGGGGGGACTCGGGTGGGCCTTTGTCGGTGGCGGCTCCGGTGCGGGCCGTACCGGCCCGAGAAGGCTCACTGGAGGCCCGGTGTGTGGAGCAGGAACAGTACGTACCAGGCTGGGACGACACCCTAGATGCCTGGTGCGTGGAGCAGGAACAGTATGTACCAGGCTGGGATGACACCCTAGAGGCCTGGTGCGTGGAGCAGGAACAGTACGTACCAGGCTGGGACGACATCCTAGAGACCTGGTACGTGGAGCAGAGACAGGCCGTGCCGGGCTCTGAATGCGCACAGGGGACCTGATGCGTGGAGCAGGAACAGGCCGTGCCGGGCTCTGGATGCGCACAGGGGGCCTGATGCGTGGAGCAGGAACAGGACGTGCCGGGCTCTCGATGCGCACAGGGGGCCTGATGCGTGGAGCAGGAACAGGACGTGCTGGGCTGTGGAGACGAACCGGAGACACAGTGCGCAGAGCCGGCGCAGGATATCCTGGTCCAAGGAGGCGCACTGGAGACCAAGAGCGCTGAGCCGGCACCCTCCTTCCAGGCTGTTCGCTCACCCTAGCCTGACAGATGCGGCGAGCTGGAATGTCGCGCACCGGGCTGTGGGCGCACTGGAAACATAGTGTGCAGAGCCGGCGCAGGATATCCTGGTCCGAAGAGGCGCACCGGAGACCAAGAGCGCTGAGCCAACACCCTCCTTCCAGGCTGCAAACTCCCCCTAGCTCGACAGATGCGGGGAGCTGGCATGTCGCGCACCGGGCTGTGAACACGCACTGGAGACACTGTGCGCTTCACCGCATAACACGGTGCCTTACCTGTGCGACGCTCCCTCCGGTAAGCACAGGGAGTTGGCTCAGGTCTCCAACCTGGCTCAACCAACCTCCCCGTGTGCCCCCCCCCACTTCCATGCTCCGTACTTTTCTTCGTAGAAGTGCCGCTCTGCCTTCGCTGCTTCCAACTCCTCCCTGGGATGGCGATACTCCCCAGCCTGACTCCAGGGTCCCTTGCCAGCCAAGATCTCCTCCCATGTCCAGGACTCCTGCTGATCCCACTGCTTGGTCCT
Source organism: Hucho hucho (assembly GCA_003317085.1). Taxonomy (NCBI): domain Eukaryota; kingdom Metazoa; phylum Chordata; class Actinopteri; order Salmoniformes; family Salmonidae; genus Hucho; species Hucho hucho. The sequence goes on from QNTS01000477.1 coordinate 386,725, forward strand.
TTTTTGGTGGGTCATTCTGTCACGTTCTTCGTATTGACCAGACCAAGATGCAGCGAGGGTTCCAGTATACATACTTTTTATTAAGTGCAACTGGCAAAAACAATAAACAAATAAAGACCGTAACACAGGTGTGGCTCAAACTAGGCACACACACAACCAAATACAAACATTCATTCAATAACCCACAAACAGGTGGGAAAGGGAACCAACTTAAATAGGATTCCCAATTAGAGGCAACGACAACCAGCTGCCTCTAATTGGGAATCAACTCAAAACTAACATAGAGTTCCCTAGAGCACTCAAGTCACGCCCTGACCCAACATACCATAGAGAAAGCTAGAGGGCTCTCTATGGCCAGGGCATGACAATTGCGAAAACGTCTAAAACGTCTTACCATGAGAAATGTGTAATTTAACAGAGGGTCTAGCACATTTTTGCCATTTGTCTGCCTCTTTAGTCCAGGGTGCATTGCATGGTGCCGTTGCCAGAGATATTATAGAAACGAGATAGGAATCCAATGAATTAATGTATAGCACCACACCCAACATACTGTCGACCAATCGCATTCACGTTGTCATGCTGCATCACGCGGTGGCTAAGCTAATCATCGCACAATACCTTCTCAAAGTCGGTGTATATGTTGAGAAAGTTGCCTATTTTCCTCGAATGTATGTAACGTCACGATTCCAGAGCTATACGATACTACAGAGAGCAAGTTAATTATCTCACATCTCGGAAAAGATTTGTAAATTTGTTCTTCGTGCTAATTTGGGTTTTTTGAACTAGTACCCAATAAACTCCAATTCATACCTTGAAGGAGAGTGCTCCTTGTCCCAGAATCTTCCAGAATGCAATGCATGGCCCATTGACGTAGCATGGGCAACGTTTCCCATCTCCTCAAAAGTATATCTGCCGTTGCGAATGTCAGACTTCAGTCTGTGAGGCATATCAATCTGCAGGTTGAACATGGTGAGATTGTAGACTCCTAAATCGATTTTACAGCTAACTAGCTACGTTACATGCTGATACTGTCTTTGGTATTATTGTGTGTAGCTACGTTTGCTTGCTACCCAGTGGTGTAAAGTACTTTGTAAAAATACTACTTAAGTCGTTTTTTGGGGGTACTTTACTTTACTATTTATATTTTACTTTTACTTCACTACATTCCTAAATAAAATTAGGTACTTTTTACTCCATACATTTTCCCCGACACCCAAAAGTATTCGTTACATTTTGACAGAAAAATTGTCCAATTCACACTATTGTCAAGAGAACATCCCTGGTCATCCCTACTGCCTCTGATCTGGAGGACTCACTAAACACAAATGCTTAATTTGTAAATTGTGTCTGAGTGTTGGAGTGTGCCCCTGGCTATCCGTCAATAAAAAAATGAAATAATAATCGTGCTGTCTGGTTTGCTTAATATAAGGAATTTTAAATGGTTTGTACTTTTACTTTTGATACTTAAGTATATTTAAAACCAAATACTTTTACTCAAGTAGTATTTTACTGGGTGACTTTCAATTTTACTTGAGTCATTTTCAATTAAGGTATCTTTACTTTTACTCAGGTATGACAATTGAGTACTTTTTCCACCACTGTTGCTACCTAGCAAGCCAGCCAGACCATAGAGAGAGCATTGCATTGTGGATTTTGTAGTCGACTTGACCTGCAACAGATTCCCACAACGATTTTCCATGTTGCTACCAGCCTCATTATAACACCAAAATGAAACATTTGTTCACAAAAAGTATTGTTCTCACCTATTAGTGTTATTTAACATCGCAAATTAAAGGAATGAGTGGTTTTGGATGGATTTGAATAAACTGCATGCTTTCCCAACAAGTTGCAATGGGAGGACCACACACAATGACTCCAAGTTTACATTGATATGATGTTGTCACACCCTGATCTGTTTCACTTGTCTTTGTGCTTGTCTCCACCCCCTTCCAGGTGTCACCAATCTTCCCCATTTTCCCCATTATATTTATACCTGTGTTCTCTGTTTGTTGCCAGTTCATTTTGTTTCGTGAAACCTACCAGCGGTATTCCCCTTGCTCCTGTCTGTTCTAGTGCCTGTTTTCTAGTTCTTCCCGGTTTGACCATTCTGCCTACCCTGAGTCTGCCTGCCGTTCTGTACTTTGCCACACCACACTGGATTATTGACCCCTGCCTGCTCTGACTCTGAGACTGCCTGCTGTTCTGGACCTTTTGCACCCTATCTGGATTACTGACCTCTGCCTGCGCTTGACCTAGTAATAAACTGTTGTTACTTCGACACTGTCTGGGTCTTACCTGAAACGTGATAGTACGAACTGGCCAGGACGGACCCAGCAGACTCGGACCAGCTCCGCAACGGCATCTCCTCCCAAGGAGCCACCATTGGAAGGCACGAGGAGTTGCTTCGTGGTCTTATGGAAGGTTTCCAGACCTTGGCCGAACGCCATGACCAAGCGTTGAACACATTGCTGGAGCAATTCCACTGGTTGTCTGTTAGGCAACCTACCACGACGGTAACCTCCCAGGCCCTCAGTAACCCGGCTGTAAGCAGAACCGCCTCCCCGGTCACCCCGGTTTCCAAAGAACCCCTCTTACCTCCCCCAAGAATGCTTTGATGGAGAGTCGGGCACCTGTCGGGCATTTCTCGCTCAATGTTCCCTCATCATTGAGCTCCTCCTTCCACTCTGACCGCTCTAAGATAGCATACCTCATTACACTGATGTCCGGGAGGGCTCATGCCTGTGCTACGGCAGTATAGGGACAACAGTCGGCCGTATGCTTCAGTCTGGAGGAGTTCGTGGTCGGAGGTAAGGTAAGTTTTTCGATGCTCCATTGTCCGGGAGAGAGGCTGCCCGGAAGTTACTCCAGCTTCGGCAAGACTATCCGCACATTGACAGCTGTGTGCCTGGAACCCGGAAACGCTGTTCGACATGTAACTGCACGGAAGTAAAGGACGAGCTTGCAAACCGGGGACTACTGACGGATCTCGACTTGCTCATTACCTTGACCATTTGTTTCGATGGGCGACTACGGGAAGGAAGAAGAGGAGATTTGATTTTACTTGCCCGTTAAAGGATTCCACTTTGCCTCCGAGGCATCAAGGTACATTTTCCCACCAGTGGTGTTTCCATCAAACTGACTTGCTGCAGATAAAAATCAGTGTGGTGATAGTGCACACAAAATTCAGTTAAGTTTTCATGTACCGAATAAAACCTAATGTTCAATGTGTTTCCATTGCATTTTCAACTCTACTGATAGTTTTGTCACAAACTAAATAGCAAATGGCCCTACTCTGGTCTTGGCACTTACGCTCTAGGCAACAGCTCTCAGATACAGTAGTGTAGGATGTGTGGTTAGGCTAGTCTACATGATGGGATTATGAATAAGCGAGAATGGTTTTTATTTGTCTAAACTGCAGTCAAGCATCGATCATGTCACCAGAATATGACCCTCGATATTTATCGGAAAGCAGCATCAAGCTCATACCATGCACTTTCACCACCCTGTAAAATTCATCACCTATTTCATCTGTAGCCTAATTTAAACTGCATGGTTTCCGAAGTTGTAGTGGGAGGACCACACACCATATCATCTCGTGACTCCAGGTTTACTTCAATATGATGGTTATATCAATATTTGCGCATAAAGGCATTTCCACTGTAATTTCTCGCATTATTAATTTTACCGACACAAAAAGATCCCACCAATATCGAACAAACAAATGATCTGTCAGCATTTATAAAATTGCACAGAAACGTTTTGTTCCCATCATAGCTGTTATACTTTTTTATATATGGAATGACTTTACTCACAAACTGCAGATGGAAACTGTTAGTGAGAAAATTCGAAATGACAAATTGTAGAGAAAAAAAAATTCGAGGAACTTCTATACCATATAAAAAATCTGAAAACGGTCTCTTGACATGTATCATGTTGATAACCATGTTTTGTATTAATCAAATGAAAGTAATTAATTGAAAAAGTTGACACTTACAGACGAAGCTGAGTTGGAACTCTAAGCTCAGCATTTTGTCCAGGGTGGCGTGAGTGACCACACAGCCATAGATCACATTCTGGTCGTCCACCAAAGGGATAAATTTCAAGATGTTGACTGCCCAGTAGGTCCCTTCTGGGGTCCGGTCGACCGCTGTGACCGCTTGCTCTAGCTGGACCACCTCCCCAGCTCTGGTCCAGGAGAAGTAGATGAGTGGAGGGCTAAAACCCTCAGCAATACACTGAAGCTCACTCTTCACATCCAGTACCACCATCGTGGAGGGAATGGAGAGAGTGGGTGGAACTAAGACATGAGATAGAGAGACTCATTTATTTGATTTCATGGTGAAGCGTTCAGATTCACGTAACCAGTTGTGTCCAATTTATTTTACTTTACTTCCCATCATCTCTTACATCCTACCTGTTGCCTTTACTTGTCTGAGAGAACTGGATACATGAATGTCACATGAGGGAACAACTACGATATTAGAAAATACTTAATGGCATCCTTTCCTTTCTCCCTTTAGTCAATGTTATGGGATTGGTGAAAGCTGTGAAGAGGAACTCATGTTTTTACCTATCCAACCATGTTAGATCATTCAATACGTCACGGAAGTGTGGAAGAGAGATATTTAAGAAGGGCCTTAGACCTAATTTAAAACTGAAAGGACTACGAAAGACTTACCTTTGATGTCCAACGTGACATTGCTGGAGTGTAGCTCGGAGACATTGTATCTGACTTTACACTCATACACGCCCTGTTGGTCAAGAGTGGCATTAAGCACAGTCAGAGAGAAAGTCCCATTGACAAATAAACTGGTGTCCCAACTGAAGCCTTTGTCGACATGGTTGTCCTCTGTCGTCCCGAAGGAGGCTATACGAGATCCGTTGGAGGTCCAACTGATCCCCAGGAGAGAGTCGACTACAGGAGGGACTGAGATAGAACAGGGGAGAAGGGCAGATGTATATGGCCGGACCCAAACTTTAGTTGGGGAGACTGAAAGAAAGAGTGAAAAAAATAAAAAATATCAGTGGTCTATATACATGTTCATAAATGTTTTGTCCTTATTGACAAACAAAAGTATCATCAGAGATGGGCAAAGATACATCAAAATGTATCTAGATACAAAATACACTTAAGACCAATGTATCAAAGTAAAATACAAAATAGTGGTGCCAAAATAATTATGTAATTAAAATAAATGTATTTTAATATTTTCTAATCCGTAAAGGGGGACCCGCACTGCCCTTTTGGGATATTACAACAAAAAATATGTTACTTCAAACAACAAACACTGTTTTTTTCCCCTTGGACATCATTGCACACGTGATAGAACACCAGAATATGCACTACAATTATTTTTACCATGCTGCTGGACACTCCTCTCCTCTGTTTCATCAATAAAACAAAAACAATAACAAAGGTGCTGGGTCGAACAGTGGCGGTGTTTCCCCCTTTACGGATTTTAGCTTTAAATTAGTTATAAATAAACTTGTGACCCTTGGCTAACACGCTATGAGCACTACCAAAAGTCCAGTTAATTGGCACAGTTCATGGCGTGTTAATCTTCAGAGCTTTGTGGCCCCCTTTTAGTCCAAATTCGCTGCACTGGTGTCAGAAATGAGATACCGTACCTTGCCATGGACATGATGTTATCAGAGGTGCAGGTAGAAAGGGGTTAGAAAGAAATTAGAGGCATGGCACTCATTACCCGAATGAGAGTGAGTGTAGTGATCGTGTGCAAATAACATTGTGTGTGTTCGCTTTCAAAGTTGAGTTCACGTCCCCCTTTTGGTCCAAATTCACCCCATTATCCTCACTCTGGAAGTATATTCCTGTGCATACAACTTTATTTCAAGGTCCTCCACTCATCCATCAACACCTCTCATGGCCTCACACGATAGTGCCATCAGACTCTCATGGCCTCACACGATTGTTCCATCAGACTTCTGATACCAATGCAGGAAATTTGGCGTAATGGGGGCCACAACATTTTGAAGTGCTATAAACAATGGTAGATAAGATTTTTTTGTAATTTGAAAATACAAAATAACATTCTCTGAAGTATCTTACTACAATGACATCTTTTTTTTAGGCCCTCAAATTCAAATGTCGAAATACTAAAAAGTAATTGAAATACATATGTCAAATAAATACGACTCTCTGAGAGAAATACTACTCTCTGAGTATCATCAATGTCTTAATTATGAAGTTATGTGATGTTCAACATAACCTGTAAGATCAATAGCTAAATATACAGCTTGGTCAACTGACTGAAAGCTCCGTTGATGAAACAACAGTAGTTAATTCAGTGAGTTTAGAGCAGATTTACTAATCCCAGCAGACCACAATCAATCAATAAATCAATCAGATGTATTTTATGAAGCCCTTTCTACATCAGCAGTTGTCAAAGTGTTTTACAGATAAACAGCCTAAAACCCAAAAGAGCAAGCAATGCAGAGGCAGAAGCACAGCGGCTAGGAAAAACTCCCTAAAAGGCAAGAACCTGAGAAGAACCAGGCTCCGAGGGGTGGCCAGTCCTTTTCTGGCTGTACCATTAAGGCCAGATCATTTTCCAAGACATTCAAATGTTCATAGGTTTTTATTTTTTACCAGGCAAGTCAATTAAGAACAAATTTGTATTTTCAATGACGGCCTAGGAACAGTGGGTTAACTGCCTTGTTCAGGGGCAGAACAACAGATTTTTACCTTGTCATCTCAGGAATTCGATTTTGCAACCTTTTGGTTACTAGTCCAACACTCTAACCACTAAGCTACTTGCCGCCTAGTAGATGACCAGCAGTGTCAAATAATAACCATGATGGCTATAAAGGTAGCAACACTTCAATGCTTCAAGATTCACTGTCAGCTGGCTATTCATAGTCAGGGATTCAAACCGCAACGTAAGAATGGTAGAAGGTTGACGTTTATTGTCATGAATCTTGTCCTGGCGGCAGAACTGAGCAATTTCCCCTTAGATAGGCCAGTTGCAAAATCTAAATTGGCTAAATTGTAATTATTATTTTTTATTTAGGGTTAGGCATTAGGGTTAGCAGTGTAATTAAGGTAAGTGTTAAGGTTATAGTTAGATTTAAATTGATCGAGTGGAGTGATCGAGTGGAATTTCCTGAGAAATACAGATAACAGCCATTGTCATTAAAGAAATCAAGAGAAACACAAACCACAGAGATAAAAACTTACAACAACTGACAACAAAATGTTAGAACAGCAAATTATTGTTGTGAAAAGCATGCATTCCTATTGGCTTTGAACACATAGTAGGCCTACAGTACATGCATGCAATTTCACAACACACATATCTAAATCTTTAAGTTAAAGAGGAGGGTTGCATCCCTCTCAAAAGGTAAATTTTGCCTCAATTTTGCAGAATGCTATATATAGGGTAAATATAGCTAGGGTAAATACATTACGAAGGCTTGGGAGACAATGCTCCACTGTTCTGCCCTGAAGCAAGAATATGCATATTCTTGGTACCATTTGAAATTAAACACGTTGAAGTTTGTGGAAATGTGAATAAATGTAGAAGAATATAGCACAATAGATCTGGTAGAAGAAAATACAAAGAAAAAAACTACCGGTATTTTTCTACCACCATCTTTGAAATGCAAGAGAAAGGTCACAGTTATACCCTCACTCTGGTTGTAATTCCGATAGTGTCCACAAGATGGAGGCAGTGTATGTGCAAAGTTTCAGATGGATAACTTGAAGTATGAGAGAACTACAAGACTTTTAGTGTGAAGTCCCCAGGTACATTTGGGCAAATCGTGAAGGAGACATTCACATTCAAAAAAAATTTTTCTGCAAGAATATCATCAAATCTATATACTTGGACTTTTATTTAGCTTTCCACGTATTAGTAGCCATATTATAAGTTCAACATTTGCAAAACAACCAGTTTTCATAATATCATAACTCTGAAGATCCTTATAATTTTTGTCCAAAATGAAAAGGCATGCTTTCATACAAGGTTAGTAGCTACATTTTACGACGTATCATTGGCTATCTAGCTAGCTTTGTTTGACCCCGATTGGTGCTTATTTGACAAAGATACAGTCGCTCAAGTGATGACCGCCCGCGTCATCGGCGTGCCATGAAGGCGTTGCTCTCTGACCAAATATGGTGTCTTATAGGATGTACTACACCCCTAATGATATAGTGAAGTCTTGTTACCTTCTAGGATCTCTGAGGAATATATACGAACGTGATTTGACTTGTTGAAACAACGTTCAGGGTGAGATTTTCACAGATTCCTTTCTTTGCAAATTGAATGAGTGGAAATACAAAATCGATCGTGCATGCTATATGGACCTTTTTAGGATATGAAAAATGATTTTATCTAACAAAACGACACTTCATGTTATCTCTGGGACCCTTTGGATGATAGATCAGAGCAAGATTTCAGAATGTAAGTACACATTTCACCTTCAGAGGTGAATTTATCAAACCTATTGCGGTGAAAAAAGTGTTTTGTTGTTAGGAGCTCTCTTCAAACAATAGCATGGCATTTTTTCGCGGGTAATAGCTACTGTAAATTGGACAGTGCAGTTATATTAACAAGAATTTAAGCTTTCAGCCGATATAAGACACATATGTACCGACATTTGTTGTTTCTCTAAAATCTTGACATAACGAGCTGCATGATTTACAACTGTCCCGTTGACGGGACGCCGATCCTTAAGTCAGTTTACACAGATTCTGAACTGGATTGAGGTCTGGGCTTTGACTAGGCCATTCCAAGACATGTAAATGTTTCCCATTAATTAAATCACTCAAGTGTTGCTTTAGCAGTACGCTTAGGGTCATTGTCCTGCTGGTTGGTGAATCTCCGTCCCAGTCTCAAATCTCTGGAAGACTGAAACAGGTTTCCCTCAAGAATTTCCCTGTATTTAGCACCATCCATCATTCCTTAAATTCTGACCAGTTTCTCAGTCCCTGCCGATAAAAAAACATCCCCACAGCATGATGCTGCCACCACCATGCTTTACTGTGGGAATTGTGTTCTCTGGGTCATGAGAGGTGTTGGGTTTGCGTCAAACATAGCATTTTCCTTGATGGCCAAAAAGCTAAATTTTAGTCTCATCTGACCGGAGTACCTTCTTCCTTATGTTTGGGGAGTCTCCCACATGCCTTTTGGCGAACAAACAAATGTGTTTGCTTATTTTTTTCTTTAAGCAATGGCTTTCTTCTTGCCACTCTTCCGTAAAGCCCAGCTCTGTGGAGTGTACAGCTTAAAGTGGTTTTATGGATGGATACTCCAATCCCAGCTGTGGAGCTTTGCAGCTCCTTCAGGGTTATCTTTGGTCTCTTTGTTGCCTCTCTGATTAATTTAAAATAGGCAATCATGCACTCATTTACAGTAATGTCCTGGCCTTTATAGTGGCCTAATACACAGCAATGCAATAAAACAGTACAATAATAATTCAAACAAGATATGCAAATGTTTGATCACGGTAAAAAGTGTAAGATGAGGAAAGATGATCAGACATTGAAAAAAGCAATTACCAGGCAAGTACAAGAGTTTCAACATGCACATTTAGTTGTGTTTTGTTGGTTGGGTGTACATTGAATTTATTCAGTTGATAATTCAATACAATATCAGTGTACATTCAACACTGTGTGGTGTTGGTTGCCTTCAGGCCACCTATGAGCATAGATGGAAATACAATTAAGTTTGTTTCAGAATATTTTGCAGCTCATTCTGACAACGTAAAACAATAGTATAGAGGCCTAATACACAGCACAAGAAACCTTCAAACAAACTATGCAGATGAATGACCATGGGAAGAAGTGGAAGATAAGTGACAAGATGATAAGACATTACAAATACACTGTACTCGGCAAGTTCAAGAGTCTGTGATTAACCATAAGCACTTTTGAGCATAGATGGAAACACAATTAGTTTGTTTCAGGATCTTCTGCAGCTCATTAAGTCAAAGTGAATCAATAGCGATCCAGGGCCGTAACATGTTGACTCGCCCTGCTTGTAGAAAAGTGCAAATGCCATCCTCCTCTCTTTCATGTTGCCAAAACTGTCTATAACTATCGTACAGTACACAATTTTAGTTTGTTGTTCTAGGCTACCTGGCTAAAATGCTTGCTTGCTTGCCTAACTTCCTTTCAAGGGCAACGATGAACCAGCTAGTTAACATCAGCCTGGTACATCTAGCTACATATTGAACTTCGATTCTCTCAGGAAAGGGGAACAATGTACGAACTTTGGATTTGAATCGCCGATATATTCATTGGTCAGTACGGAGAATTAAGTAAAACCATCAGTTGAAATCCCTATCTCCATCCATGGCTAATTTAGGAAAGGGTCCATTTTAGCTAAGATAGCTAGCTAGCTATAGCCACTGGAGGACAACAACACAACAAGTTGCAACAATTCAAGTTTTTTCTCTAAATTACGTTTGGCTTTTGGTGTGAGGTGACTGGTGTGAATCCAAATCCAAACTGGCTTCCCTTGACACTTTTTTTTGGTGCACCAGGAGCATTTACAGTTGAGCTCACTCAGTTTAGCTCAATGCTGATTGGCTATTATTATTATTTAAAAAATGTTTATCAAGGGAGGCCAAATGCTGGATTATTTGTATTCAATTCTATGGTGAACAACAATATCATACTCTTTTTGACTAGACAGCATCAGATAGATGGGCTACACATAAAGAGACAGAGAGGCGCTGTTTCGTTCGCTCTGATGTTTTCTTCAGTGAGATACATTCAGTCTCTTGTGAATTGAAGGAAAATTATGGAGCACAAAGAGACCAAATAAAATGTATTCCGTATTTTTCTTTGTACATTTTTTCCATTAATACACGCCACTGACAATGTCTAGCTTAAACATGTTGATCTCATGGACAGTGGTCAGTCCTTGCATCATAGCTCTAATCAGAAAGTGGTTACATTCTCCAACCCCATCCATTAGCTTTGTAGCAAACCAAGTGGCAGGACTGCCTTTTGCCTGAAAAATGTTGAATTGTGCCCTTTAATTCATTTTAAAACAACTCATTACATGGACATGTATCACATTTAAAGAAAACGAAAATGGTTACCAACAAACATTAATTATACATTCACATAGTAAAACCAATAATTAATGTATTCCCTATAATGTGCAACTACGCATGTTCAGTCACCACCGTACTGTAGGCCTATACTGAATCCTAGTCCGACAACTGTCAAAATTAGGTGTTGCGCAAAAACCAATTCAATGTCTGACATATAAACCTTAGAATTCTCCATACACAAAATTACCAACACTTAAGTTTTACCTACATGCTAACATCATGTAAATCCAATGCTTACCAGAATAATGGTCTAACACTTAAAACCAATCCTCATTTCACTATTACTACTGCTATTGACACTATCAGAAAACAACATTACAGCAATCATTCAGCTATCTGAGATAGTTGAACGCAAAACAAAGCCACTCTCTCAGATTGTCACCTGGATTTAATGTGAAACCAGGACAAACATGCAAATAAATGTGGCTTGTTTGTTATCATGAGTGTGAGGGCAATGGCACAATACTCACCATGCTTTATGATTGTCAGGAAGTAAAGGCAGAGAAGGACTTTACACTGCATGGTCCGAGCTTGTCCCAAGACTAACTTCTTATCATCTCTCCCTCACCGGCTCTTATATGGGGGGGTGGGGGGTAGTGGGCGGTCTTTTACCCATGAGGAGACACAGGGGGATAAGACATTTTGTCCCAAAGCCCCTAAGGAGAGAAAAGAAGGGGCTTGTGCTGTAGTTGGCTAAACACCCCCCCCCCAGTCACACTGACAGATGGAGAGAAAGAGCAAGGGAAGGGTGAGAGTAATGTGCAAAGACACACAAATTGGACAGCAGTCACTTAAAATTCAGTTGGGCATACGGCCAAGGTTTTAGGACTACTTTACATTGGTGCTGCGTTGTGATGGCCAAATTCTGGTGGGTAACCCCACTGAGCTTATGTAGGCAAACACCCAAGGAAGGCTACCCTTGGATTTGAATGAATGGAAAGGACTGTATTACCAATTTGACGGGGGAGAAAGGAAGAGCAGTGAGAGCAGTTCACACCTTTCTTTCCTTATCCATCCCTATTCTAGCTATCTGGCCAGCCCCTATAATGATCTTTCATTTGATTGTGGTTAACCATTAGCCAGTTCCGCTGCTTGAATTTTTAACAATAAACTATTTACTACCTCCCCCACCAATTATTCATTAACTTTATTAGCTGTATCTGTCAAGGCACAGGAGAAGACCCCGATGCAGAGTTTCGAAGTAACAAAAGTTTATTACAAAAACAGAGGGGCAGGCAATCGACAGGTCAAGGGCAGGCAGAGGGCAGTAGTCCAGAGCAGAGTCCGAAAGGTACAGAACGGCAGGCAGGCTCAGGGTCAAGGCAGGCAGAATGGTCAAAAACCGGGAAGGCTAGAAAACAGGAACTAGAGACAGACAGGAGCACAGAAAACCGCTGGTAGGCTTGACGAAACAAAATGAACTGGCAACAGACAAACAGAGAACACAGGTATAAGTACACTGGGGATAATGGGGAATATGGGTGACACCTGGAGGGGGGTGGAGACAATCACAAAGACAGGTGAAACAGATCAGGGTGTGACAGTAACTAGACAGTCGTTATTGTTACTTAACTCCAATCACTCACTCAAAAAGTGTGTTAATCCCTGTTTGGAGATTAAACGATGATCAGTCTAGCTAGTTTGTGTTTTCAGTTACTCTCTGTCATTTACTCAATGTTGTATTTGACACACATTTCTTTCTTAGTCTCTTTTTTTGTGACCAACTTTTTATCAGCTACCCTCAAGGTACCTAACGATATCATAACCACCATTGATAAAAGAGAGTACTGTGCAGCCGTCTTCATCGACCTTGCCAAGGCTTTCGACTCTGTCAATCACCGTATTCTTATCGGCAGACTCAATAGCCTTGGTTTCTCAAATGACTGCTCGCCTGGTTCACCAACTACTTTGCAGACAGAGTTCAGTGTGTCAAATCGGAGGGCCTGCTGTCCGGACCTCTGGCAGTCTCTATGGGGGTCCACAGGGTTCAATTCTCGGGCTGACTTTTTTCTCTGTATATATCAATGATGTCGCTCTTGCTGCGGGTGATTCCCTGATCCACCTCTACGCAGACAACACCATTCTGTACACTTCGGGCCCTTCTTTGGACACTGTGTTAACTAACCTCCAAACGAGCTTCAATACAGCACTCCTTCAGTGGCCTCCAACTGCTCCTAAATGCTAGTAAAACCAAATGCATGCTTTTCAACCGCTCGCTGCCCGCACCCGCCCGCCCGACTAGCATCACTACCATGGACGGTTCTGACCTAGAATATGTGGACAACTACAAATACCTAGGTGTCTGGCTAGACAGTAAACTCTCCTTCCAGACTCATATTACACATCTCCAATCCAAAATCAAATCTAGAATCGGCGTTCTATTTCGCAACAAAGCCTCCTTCACTCACTTACCCAAGTAAAACTGACTATCCTACCAATCCTCGACTTCGGCGATGTCATCTACAAAATAGCTTCCAATACTCTACTCAGCAAACTGGATGCTGTCTATCACAGTGCCATCCGTTTTGTTACCAAAGTCCCTTATACCACCCACCACTGCGACCTGTATGCTCTAGTCGGCTGGCCCTCGCTACATATCCGTCGGCAGACCCACTGGCTCCAGGTCATCTATAAGTCTATGCTAGGTAAAGCTCCACCTTATCTCAGCTCACTGGTCACAATAACAACACCCACCAGTAGCACGCGCTCCAGCAGGTATATCTCACTGGTCATCCCCAAAGCCAACACCTCCTTTGGCCGCCTTTCCTTCCAGTTCTCTGCTGCCAGTGACTGGAACGAATTGCAAAAATCGCTGAAGACTTATATCTCCCTCACTAACTTTAAACATCAGTTATCTGAGCAGCTAACTGATCGCTGCAGCTGTACATAGTCCATCTGTAAATAGCCCACCCAATCTAACTACCTCACCACATACTGTTTTAATTTACTTTTCTGCTCTTTTGCACACCAGTATCTCTACTTGCACATCATCATCTGCTAAATTGTAAATACTTCGCTACTATGGCCTATTTATTGCCTACCTCCTCACGCCATTTGCACACACTGTATATAGACTTTCTTTTTTGTGTTGACTGTACACTTGTTTATTCCATGTGTAACTCTGTGTTGTTGTTTGTGTCGCACTGCTTTGCTTTATCTTGGCCAGGTCACAGTTGTAAATGAGAACTTGTTCTCAACTAGTTTACCTGGCTAAATAAAGCTGAAATAAAATAAATAAAAAATAAATTAGTTTTGGGTTACAGGTAAAAACATATTTTAAATAAATGCATACAAAGATAACCCTGACCCATTCCCCCCCCCCCCTGCCCACCCCCACAACAACCATAGGGGGCTACCATTGTTAAGTAACATAATGGCAAGCATGGAATATTTAAATTCATGCACTTCAAAATGAATTTCGTAACTTTTCCCCAGAAGAATTTAACTGCAGGACACTCACACATCATATGAAGGAATGTTCCTAACTGATTTAGGGGACACAGTGAACAGTTTGGAGTTGGGGCCAATTTAATTTTAAAATGTTTCATTGGCATTAAATACAGTCTGTTAACAAACTTAAAATGTATAAATTGATAGTTCAGATTACGGGATGCCAAGGTCATATTTACTGACCATGATATCGGTCAGGGTACGGATTCCAACATTTAGACCATTGGGGAGATGCAAAAGGTCGCCCTCTAGATCGAAAGGCATGCCATTTTGATTCCCAATTATGTTGTTTAAACATTTTGCACCAAATAGAAATTGTGTGAGCAATAATAGGACCAAAGCATAATTTACATAAATTGTTTAATAAGGGATATACAGTGGTTCCTCCTTTAAAAGCTTACACCGCGGGACTTAGAGGTACCCAGCGTCACGGCTTCATTGCTCCAGACAACCACAAGGGGGAGTTAGAGCACTCATTATGCATTTGGGTCCCAAGGTTTTTATACGACCAATCATATCAAGTGGTTCCAATTATGAATTTGATGCGAGCCACCCCTCCCTGGTGACTTTCTTCAGCAAAGATGGCTGACAAAACATTACGGGGAGGCAAATGTAAGTAGTTATAATGCCATAACGAGTCAAGCAAAAAATGTACAATTGAGAGGAATATGTAAGTTAATGTAGAGACAAACGATTGTGCATATTTGTTTTGTCATAAAGGTATTTGACAAAAATGCCTATTTTGCAAGTTTATTTCTGTCATATCCAATACAAGGTGCATCAAACTCCATTCTGTGAATGATGCTGTGTCTGCATGTATGTTTTACAATTATACACTTCAACAGTGTTTACCACTCCTGTTCCTGGGACATGCAATAGACTAGAAACATGATTTTGTAATTCATATATACAGAATAAAAAACAGTACATCCTGCCAGCACGCCAACACGCGTGCTGAATGACGCGTGGAAGAGAGTGAGGAATGAGTGAATGACGCGTGGAAGAGAGTGAGGAATGAGATGGGAGTAACAATCCAGGCTATTTTCTCTGAGACCTGCATAATAATGTAATGAAACAAGCAGGGAGCAGGTTTCGAACCCTCAAAATTCTAGCCCGAAGTCCAGCACTCTATCGACTGTGCCCAAATGTATTAATTGGGGTTGGGGCCGATTGTGGCTAAAACACTATCTATTGGAATCTTTAACATGTCGAATGGGGAAAAAGTATTATTAGTTTTTCACAAGCGTCGCAGGATGGGCTATTAGCTGAACAATAGACTATTCAACCTTTACTAAAGAATTTTCTAATAGCTGCAACAAATCATTTGTATCTATACTTCCACATCTACCTACACACGGTTAATGTTCTGGAAAAAAAAATATATATATATACACGTATATCTATGGTTCGAATTCAGGCTCTATCACATCCGACCGTGATTGGAAGTGCGATAGGGCGGCGCACAATTGGCCCAGCGTGTTTGGCCGGGGTAGGCCTTCATTGGCCGGGGTAAGCTGGTGCTGGGGTAGGCTGGTGCTGAAAATATAGCTATCTTGTTATGCAAGTGTTGCACACCAACAGATGGAGAAAACCTACACCAGTCGAGCAATTCATTTCAACAATAATCTTCATTTTAATTTGACTTTACAAACAACAAGAGGGCTTAATTTGAGTCTATTTCTTTGGAGCCTAGACCTATATAAATAACTTAACTGGCTGAGGTAGGCTATGAGGCTTTATTAGGCCTACTTACAATTGCAACTGGTCAAAAATGTAGCATCCTACTTAAAACAATCATTTAAAGAAAAAAAGTCTGCACGTTCAAACTAAAACAATGTAACTAATAATTTAAAGCGCACATTTGTAAATCCCAAACTCTAAAAGTAATTGGAAACGTAGATACAAATGATGTGTGACACAATAAAGAATGTAAACAAGATGTAAACAATAAGCTGTGTTTTTATTTACAGTAGTGATGGACAACTGGATGCATTTTGAAAACTGGTTTTCAAGCACTTGTTTTTCACAACTGTAGCAGGTGTAGCCCATCATGCAAATGTTTCCTATTAGCAGGATAATAGACTTTTTATAACCCAGCTACTGTTGTGAAACTCCCTCAACTTGCAATGTATTCGGTGCTTATGTACTCTAAAGTGATACATTTCTAACTCAAAACAGCAGTACAGTATTTATTCAGCAACATTTTTATGCTTTTGTTAATAAAATTAAATAACGAGAAAAAATACATTCAAATGCGGATGTTTATATAAACTACAGTTTAGTTGCTCTTCCACCCAGCTACACGACCACAGGTAAAACCTTACTGAGATGATCAAAGTATTTGTTGCATTGTTGTATCGTCAATTTCTCTAGCCAAAACATCTTGATGGCCTTGACCAGTTCATCTTTGCTTTTCGGCTTGGCAGAGTTACGGATGAATGTTTTCAATTGATGCCAAACAAGTTCGATCGGGTTTAAATCAGGAGACCTACATTTAGCGATGAAAAAATATTTTTAGATATACTGTAAGCCTACTGAAGGTGTTGCAGGCTTTTATTTATTTATTTTTACTTAACCTTTATTTTACTACATAAAGGTCAACTTACTCTGCTGGCGTCTTGACCCAGTTTATGCACTCATTTGCAATGCAAACCCAGGCGGCAGTGTGTCTTGGGTCATTGTCTGCGTTTGGAGAAAAAAAAAATACATTTAGCCGAACAGACAAAATTAGGTACAATAATAGAAATATACATGTAAATAGGCCTAAATGTAACAAGATATTGCTATAATCCTACCTTGAAAGAAACGATGTGTACCCAGAAACTCCTCTCTGACATAGGGTCCACATATCTCTTGATGATTTCTTTCTCAAAGAAATCTCGAACCATGATACCTGAAAAAGGAGGCAAGAGTGAAACTACAGAACAGTACAAAACAAGCAAACACACATAGTTAATGTTCTGATCATTTAAAAAAAAAATATATATATATATAAAACTTTCTTACAGAGTCTTTCCGTAAATCCACGCAAGTTTCTTCAACTGTCTTCTTGCTGTAATTAGAGCGATGTTGATGTCATGCCAGCAGATTACAGATTGCCTTTGCCGGTCGCTCATCATCTTCATTCATCAGTGAGTCGATGGCTTGAATAGTCTCGCTGGAAATGAATAACAATGTGAAAATGTGCAGCATACAGTAAAGACCAGCAGGCAATTTATTTAAGCATTATTTTTAGCATTATTAGGCCTACATTAAAGTATCGTAGCCTACTGTACCTCTTCATTTTCCTGGGCTTTTGAGTTCGGCGTTAAACAGCCATCTGATGATAGTGTTTGCGAATAGCACTGTCCGTGACCAAAATCCTCAAGTCTACCAGTATTTTTGAAATTTCTCCAGTAGATTTTCTGTTCCTCCTGAAAGCCCTAATCTGCTCACTTAAATTAATAGAGATCCTGGTCATGGTGCTACAGTATAATCAAAATGAGGTACTCTAATATCTAAATAAACGATAATATTTTATACGGAAAGTAGTATGTTCAATAGGAAAGGAAAATAACGAAGAGCGCGCCCTAATTCAAGCGCGCCAAAACACTACTTTTCTTATGGAGCTCTCTTCAGAAAAACTACAATTACTTGTTTGTTTTTCAAAAAACATTCATTTGGACCTCTCTCTTCATCTGCAAACAAGCTTTCACAGGATTCCATATCTGAGGACAGAAAACATCACAAAGAAACAAGCTTCACTATACTTGTCACGGATCTCTCCGGAACTTTCATTACGCACATCTGTCCCATATTCCCACTGATTAGTACTTGTATAAGTGTGCCCTTTGGTTTCCATTGGGCTGTCCATTATTGTTACAATGTCCGTTGGTCGGTGTGAGTACCTGTGCTGTGTGTTTTGGCTTTCGTGCCATTGTGGATTGCGCAGATGATTACGGGTCTCGTCCTGTGTGTTAATCATTGTGCATGTGTGTTATTTATTCGAGGTACTCCTCACTCTTTTGTTTTGGGTTTCTACCCTGTGTTTTGTTACGTGTTTGTTTGGTCTTCGTCCCCATGCCTTTACATGGCACTCCGTAATTTGGGATTAATAAAAACCCTATTACGCAATCCTGCGTCTGTCTCCCGAATCATTGATACCAGAGTGACAATACTCAAATTAGACATCACTGAATATTATGTTTCTATTATCTCTCTGTCTACAAAGTTTTCCCCTCTAAGGACTGGAACTGGGTAATATTTTCATAATGTAACTGGATTAATTTACCACAGTGTGGAAAGACTGATCGCCCCTCTATATGAAGTGAGTTTCTGAAACATGGAGTCCTTCTTTGCTGACGTGAAGAAGAAACTGAATGAGAGTCCAGTGAGGATTCGGACAGAAAATGTTTCCCATATTTTCAAGACCTGAGCTATTTAATGTATTTGTTTTATTTATGAAATGTACTAGTTATTTAGGCAATTTAATGTGTTTGTTTAGGCTTAGCCTATTTACTTGTCTATTTTGCAGTATAAAGCTATATTTGTCAGTATACAGCTGAGTGACTCACTCCTTTGTGGATTTGTGGACTCACTCCTTTGTGGACAGATTAAAAGTACATTTCCATTGTAATACTTCTGACAACCAACTTTCTAACTCCCCCCATAACTGTTTGACTTTATAACATTCCCAGAAGGCATGGATTATTATAATTTAATGAAAAATTAACCTTTCATTTACTGAAGGCCTAAGACCTGCAGTGGGGGAAAAAAGTATTTGATCCCCTGCTGATTTTGTAAGTTTGCCCACTGACAAAGAAATGATCAGTCTATAATTTTAATGGTAGGTTTATTTGAACAGTGAGACAGAATAACAACAAAAAAATCCAGAAAAACGCATGTGAATAATGTTATTAATTTATTTGCATTTTAATGAGGGAAATAAGTATTTGACCCCCTCTCAATCAGAAAGATTTCTGGCTCCCAGGTGTCTTTTATACAGGTAACGAGTTGAGATTAGGAGCACACTCTTAAAGGGTGTGCTCCTAATCTCAGTTGGTTACCTGTATAAAAGACACCTGTCCACAGAAGCAATCAATCAATCAGATTCCAAACTCTCCACCATGGCCAAGACCAAAGAGCTCTCCAAGGATGTCAGGGACAAGATTGTAGACCTACACAAGGCTGGAATGGGCTACAAGACCATCGCCAAGCAGCTTGGTGAGAAGGTGACAACAGTTGGTGCGATTATTCGCAAATGGAAGAAACACAAAAGAACTGTCAATCTCCCTCGGCCTGGGGCTCCATGCAAGATCTCACCTCGTGGAGTTGCAATGATCATGAGAACGGTGAGGAATCAGCCCAGAACTACACAGGAGGANAAAGAGGAGTGGGACAAAATCCCTCCTGAGATGTGTGCAAACCTGGTGGCCAACTACAAGAAACGTCTGACCTCTGTGATTGCCAACAAGGGTTTTGCCACCAAGTACTAAGTCATGTTTTGCAGAGGGGTCAAATACTTATTTCCCTCATTAAAATGCAATTCCATTTATAACATTTTTCACATGCGTTTTTCTGGATTTTTTTTGTTGTTATTCTGTCTCTCACTGTTCAAATAAACCTACCATTAAAGTTATAGACTGATCATTTCTTTGTCAGTGGGCAAACGTACAAAATCAGCAGGGGATCAAATACTTTTTTCCCCTCACTGTATGGGTTTAACCTTCTGAATGAATGATTATATTGAAGAAAGAAAGCCTTCTAATATTAGCCAACAAATAAAGCTACTAAAACAATAACTTCAAAAACAGTCATCATTGGATTTATTAAAAATGCTGTGCAGGAAAAGGATGTCATCCACCATGCCTGGTCGCAGGCTTGCCGCTGGCTTCTCTCTGACAGCACAAATCCATCTGTAGGTGAATCTTTGTCCTTTGGAACCAGATAATTACCAGATGAAGAGTAGGCTGTTTGCTTGCCTCCAAGGCAAGTGTGGCCTCTGAAGCAATAGAGGAAATCAACAAGATCCACAAGTATTCTTTCACAATAGCTGGCCTTGTGTTATCTGCAGTTTGGAGCTGAGAACTGACCCACTCTGTGGTGAATAGCACCCTCTCCATGAGCACCCACTCTTTGTTTATGTAATGGACAGTAAGGCGCAAGTATTCTATTTTTAGAAAACCGTCATCCACGTGTTAAGTATAGTTGCGTCATTGTATTTACCCAAGTTCTCTCAACTCCGGGACCACCCGCCAGCTGATTGTTTTGCCTGATGCAGGACTCTAGTGCAAGAGGAGAGAGACTCTGACAGAAATATTCACACTAATTTACAAAGGTATAGTCTAATAGCTTGGATAGTTGAGAAGAATCCCCCAATTTGTGCCACAGTTTAGACTACAGATAGATGCTGTGGTCAGTCACAGTTGAATCCTATTGTAAAGTGTAGCCTAAAGGCCAAAAAGGACAAATTTGCAATGTATTAAAGGCTTAAGTCCTCTAAAGTTTTACATTTCTATCTATCACAGACCTGATTTTCCCTCATAAAAAATCCATCAACCTCTAAAAATATGTAAATGTATTATAATCCACATAATAATTCAAATGAAATGAGCTGTAGCGAGAGAGAGACTAAAGACAATCAGAAAGAATGTGTCTTTAACCATGCTTTATAGTATAACTTATTTTGAATGAAAGCCTCAAATGAGTGAGTCACTTAGCCAGATGCTGAAGAATATAGCTGTCCACGGTTCTGAAACAATCTTCAATGCGCCACTGATTTGGCGCCTTTCCCTATAGGTGCATAATAGTGAAAATTGAGGAAACACCAACTGAATTAGGTCTATAATCAATGGCCTAACTGTTAAACGTGCCTGTCTTTCTAAATCATTCATATTATATCTACAGGAATAAGACAGATCCTGCTTCTGTTGCCTGTTCGATTGTTTAATAGCCTTCTGATCATATGAGCACCAAGCCTCACGCAACTGCAAAATGTTGGATAAAGTAATTTCACAAATCTGTCTGTTTTTAATCTTTGCTTAAGGCTTAAAAAATGCATTAGAACAGACTCTCTGGTATTACTTACCATTTATTTAGTGTTGTTTACACTCAACACTACCTGTTTATCACACATGCAGCTCACTCCTCTACCGAACTTTTTCATAATTTCCTTCTTATTATATTGATCATAATAATAACAATAAGTAATGTCATCATTATTAGGCTTCTTATAAACTCAGCAAAAAAAGATACGTCATCTCACTGTCAACTGCGTTTATTTTCATCAAACTTAACATGTGTAAATATTTGTATGAACATAAGATTCAAAAACTGATACATAAACTGAACAAGTTCCACAGACATGTGGAAATGGAATAATGTGTTCCTTAACAAAGGCGGGTCAAAAAGTAACAGTCAGTATGTGGTCTGGCCACCAGCTGCACTAAGTACTGCAGTGCATCTCCTCCTCATGGACTGCACCAGATTGGCCAGTTATTGCTGTGAGATGTTACCCCATTCTTCCACCAAGGCACCTGCAAGTTCCCTGACATTTCTGGGGGGAATGGCCCTAGCCCTCACCCTCCGAACAAACAGGTCCCAGACGTGGTCAATGGGATTGAGATCCAGGCTCTTTGCTGGCCATGGCAGAACACTGACATTCCTGTCTTGCAGGAAATCACGCACTGAATGAGCAGTATGGCTGGTGGCACTGTCATGCTGGAGGGTCATGTCAGGATGAGCCTACAGGGAGGGTACCACATGAGGGAGGAGGATGTCTTCCCTGTAACGCACAGCGTTGAGATTGCCTACAATGACAACAAACTCAGTCCGATGATGCTGTGACACACCTCCCCAGATCATGACGGACCCTCCACCTCCAAGTCGATCCCGCTCCAGAGTACAGAGTACGCTCCAGAGTAACGCTCATTCCTTAGATTAAAGCGAATACGACCATCACTCCTGGTGAGACAAAACCGCGACTCGTCAGAGATGAGCAAAAGCCAGTCCTGTCTGGTCCAGTGACGGTGGGTTTGTGCCCATAGGCGATGTTGTTGCCGGTGATGTCTGGTGAGGACCTGCCTTACAACAGGCATCTTTCTTTTGGTGTTTTTCAGAGTCAGTGGAAAGGCCTCTTTAGTGTCCTAAATTTTCATAACTGTGAGCTTAATTTCCTACCATCTGTAAGCCGTTAGTGTCTTAACTTCTTCGGGCTAGGGGTTAGTGTTCGGAAGTTCGGAGAGTCTGGCGTGCCCAAAGTAAAATGCCTGTTACTCAGGCCCAGAAGGATATGCACATAATTGGTAGCATTTTATAGAAAACACTCTGAATTTTTTAAAACTGTTAAAATAATGTCTGTGAGTATAACAGAACTTATATGGCAGGTGAAAACCCATCCGAAAAACGTGGCCAATATAAAGCAAAGCAGTGAGACACAAACAACAACACAGAGTTACACATGGAATAAACAAACATACAGTCAATAATACAATAGAAAAAGTCTATATACAGTGTGTGCAAATGAGGTCAGATAAGGGAGGTAAGGTAATAAATAGGCTATAGTGGCGAAGTAATTACAATATAGCAATTAAACACTGGAGTGATAGATGTGCAGAAGATGAATGTGCAAGAAGAGATACTGGGGTGCAAAGGAGCAAAATAAATAAATAACAGCATGTAGATGAGGTAGTTGGATGGGCTATTTACAGATGGGCTATGTACAGGTGCAGTGATCTGTGAGCTGCTTTGACAGCTGGTGCTTAAAGCTAGTGAGGGAGATATGAGTCTCCAGCTTCAGTGATTTTTGCAGTTCATTCCAGTCATTGGCAGCAGAGGACTGGAAGGAAAGGCAGCCAAAGGAGGAATTGGCTTTGGGGGTTACCAGTGAAATATACCTGCTGGAGCGTGTGCTACGGGTGGGTGCTGCTATGGTGACCAGTGAGCTGAGATAAGGCGGGGCTTTACCTAGCAAAGACTTGTAGATGACCTGGAGCCAGTGGGTTTGGCAACGAATATGTAGCGAGGGCCAGCCAACGAGAGCGTACAGGTCACAGTGGTGGGTAGTATATGGGGCTTTGGTGACAAAACGGATGGCACTGTGATAGACTGCATCCAATTTGTTGAGTAGAGTGTTGGAAGCTATTTTGTAAATGACATCGCCGAAGTCAAGGATCGGTAGGATAGTCAGATTTATGAGGGTGTTTGGCAGCATGAGTGAAGGATGTTTTGTTGCGAAATAGGAAGCCGTTTCTGGATTTAATTTTGGATTGGAGATGCCTAATGTGAGTCTGGAAGGAGAGTTTACAGTTTAACCAGACACCTAGGTATTTGTAGTTGTCCACATATTCTAAGTCAGAACTGTCCAGAGTAGTGATGCGGAACGGGCAGGAGGGTGCGGGCAGCGATCGGTTGAAGAGCATGCATTTTAGTTTTACTTGCATTTAAGAGCAGTTGGAGGTCACAGAAGGAGAGTTGTATGGCATTGAAGCTCGTCTGGAGGTTAGTTAACACAGTGTCCAAAGGGCCAGAAGTATACAGAATGGTGTCGTCTGGGTAGAGGGGAATCAGAGAATCACCAGCAGCAAGAGACATCATTGATGTATACAGAGAAGAGAGTCGGCCCGAGAATTGAACCCTGTGGCACCCCCATAGAGACTGCCAGAGGTCCGGACAACAGGTTGACTGATTTGACATACTGAACTCTATCTGAGAAGTAGTTGGTGAACCAGGCAAGGCAGTCATTTGAGAAACCAAGGCTGTTGAGTCTGCCGATATGAATGTGGTGATTGACAGAGACAAAAGCCTTGGCCAGGTCGATGAATAAGGCTGAACAGTATTGTCTCTTATCGATTATGATATAGTTTAGGACCTCAACGTGGCTGAAGTGCACCCATGACCAGCTCGGAAACCAGATTGCACAGAGGAGAAGGTACGGTGGGATCCGAAATGATCGGTGATCTGTTTGTTAACTTGGCTTTCGAAGACCTTAGAAAGGCAGGGTAGGATAGATATGTCTGTTTGGGTCTAAAGTGTCTCCCCTTTGAAGAGGGGGATGGCCGCTGCAGCATTTCAATCTTTGGGGATCTCAGATGATACGAAAGAGAGGTTGAACAGGCTAGTAATAGGGCTCTCAACAATTTCGGCAGATAATTTTAGAAAGTGAGGGTCCAGATTGTCTAGCCCTGCTGATTTGTAGGGGTCCAGATTTTGCAGGTCTTTCAGAACATGAGGTCAATATCCTTCCAAGATACGCGGGCCAGGTCGATTAGAAAGGCCTGCTCGCTGAAGTGTTTTAGGGAGCGTTTGGCAGTGATGAGGGGTGGTTGTTTTACCACAGACCCGTTACGGACGCAGGCATTGAGGCAGTGGTCACCGAGATCTTGGTTGAAGACAGCAGAGGTGTATTTGGAGGGCAAGTTGGTTAGGATGATATCTATGAGGGTGCCCGTATTTATGGATTTGGGGTTGTACCTGGTAGGTTCATTGATCATTTGTGTGAGATTGAAGGCATCAAGCTTAGATTTAGGATGGCCAGGGTGTTAAGCATGTCCAGTTTAGGTCACCTAACAGCACGAGCTCTGAAGATAGATGGTGGGCAATCAATTCACATATGGTGTCCAGGGCACAGGCAGGGGCAGAATGTGCTCTATGGCAAGTGGCAACGGTGAGAGACTTGTTTCTGGAAAGGTGGATTTTTAAAAGTAGAAGCTCAAATTGTTTGGGCACATACCTGGATAGTAAGACAGAACTCTGCAGGCTCTCTCTGCAGTAGATTGCAACTTCACCCCCTTTGGCAGGTCTATCTTGTCAGAAATTGTTATAGTTAGGGATGGAAATTTCAGGGTTTTTGGTGGTGTAGCGTGAACCGTGAAAATATAACTTTCCGCTCCACAACCAGGGTAGTGAAACTTAATGTTTACATTAGTGGTACCAAAGAAACAAACTAGCAATTTGACAAAAGAGTGAATGTCAGGAATAATATATATATATTTTTTTGTACTTTTCACCCCCTAAAATTTTGATAGCCAATTGGTAGTGACAGTCTTGTCCCATCAACTCCCCTACAGACTCGGGATGTCGAGAGCCATGCGTCCTTCGAAATACAAACCTGCAAGCCGCACTGCTTCTTGACACACTGCTCATTTAACCCAGAAGCCAGCTACGCCAATGCATCAGAGGAAACACCGTCCAGCTGGCGACCGAAATTCAGCTTACAGAAGCCTGTCTCGCCACAAGGTGTTGCTAGAGTGATGGGACAAGGAAATCTCAGCTGGCCAAACCCTCCCCTAACCCGGACGACACTGGACAATTGTGCGCCACCTCATGGGTCTCCCGGTCACGGCCAGCTGTGACACAGCTTGGGATCAAACCCGGGGGTTTTGTGATGCCTCAAGCGATGCAGTGCCTTAGAGCGCTGCGCCACTCGGGAGAGGAATAATCATTCTATGAAACGAATGAAGATAACATTTTATGAATTAGTAATACATTGTTATAACTAGGGCTGTGGCGGTCACAAAATTTTGTCAGCCGGGGATTGTCAAGCAAATACTGTAACTATCGGTCTCACGGTAATTGACCGTTAATTAACATAAACATCTACAAACTATGTGTGTCATTTTCAAAAGTCAAATAAAATAAAAGTCTACGTCGAATAAAGTCGAAGAAATCCATGTAATATAGCCTACTCCTTCACAATCAATCCATTATTTGTTTTAGACAGGTCTAAAGAAGCATGATATTAAGAAAATGTAGTCTATTTCAGCAGAAGCTATCCTTATGTTAGGTCCTGATGTGGCTATACCAAATGTCTGTGGGCTACAATAGTTCATTTAGCAGACAATATTTGCTTATAATTCCGTGACATTATTTCATATTATTTTATAGTATTAAGAATACAATTGAACATAAAATGTACATATTTTCTCCAAACGATTTGAGGGAGTGCGCATATGCAGCTATTCTGTGTTGAGCGGTTACCAAAGAAATGGGTACAACTTCATGCTTAATTTAGAGTTATTAATGTAACTTTATTTGTTCTACAAATGTTGGGCTATATAAGACTCTAATGATGATTTGAAAAATGTTGCTTGAAAGGCATGAGCTCTGCTTTGTTTTTTGCGCAGGCTGTACACACTCCAATAGTCTCTCATTCACAATTTGACAAGCACTTGATAATGCCTAGAATTTCACGGAGGCATCCCCTTTGTGACCATAATGCACCCTAAAAAAATCCATGCCTTTTGCGGCCCGGAGTGCTGCGTTGTGCCCTTCTCCCTGAGTGTGCTGCGCAATCAGAAGTGCCCCTCACTCACATGGCTTTCCGTCACGTGATCGGGCCTTTTTCACAGGCTACAAGTGAAGTGAAGACAAATCGGGGATGTAACTGCATGTGTCCTTATCCAATTACGAGGTGCATTTTGAAGATATTAGAACTGTCCACATTTACTTTTCGTCAGCCAACAAGATGAGTAGGCCTAACGAAAAGCAAAAGCAGAAGCCTATGTCAATCTACGATCCCCCATAGTACAAAAGTCAACCTATTCTGTGTGAGAAATAAATATTAATACTTTTATTATAAAGGTGCATTTTAATGGTGAAAATAATATCTTTCCCAAACTCACACGCTGCTTATAATTTATATGCCAGCTAGGCTATACACCTCTTGTAAAGCAGATTAATGGGCTTTATTTTAAGAGGTTATTTGGCTACTTTAGTTGTGATGCAAACCTTATTAAAACATATAGGCCTATGGGCTAGGCTACATGATTTATTGGGAAGAATACATTTCTGAACTTTGCTAAAGGTTTCTCAGACTGTTATAAATGATCTATAATTATTATCTATTACAGTAATCACTGGCTACTGAGTAGCAGTAAAAATACAGTAAATATACAATTTATTGTAAGTTTACAGTTAAAGTAGGGTGTTATTGCCCTAAAATGACTATGGTATGCTGCTGTATTGTGATTCCAGTAAACACTTGTAAATGATGATATTTACTGTATTTTTACTGCGACCTGAATTTCCTGCTACGCGACCAGGTCTCTGGGCATGACATTGGGGGTGGGCAAAGTCAAATTATCTGACAACACCAACATAAAATAGCAGGGCTCTGGGACACGATGTAAAGTATGAATATATGCTCTGGGGATTTGAATTTGCAAGGGTACGGTTAGGGTAGTGTTGTTCCCTGGGGTACATAAAGGTTAAATATACACATAAGGTACCTTCAGAGGAACTCATATGATCTCGCATGGTACTGTTTTGTACCTTTTATGGGTAATCTAGTATAATGGTTAAAAAAAATCCCTATATTTTGAATAGAATGTGCAATCATCTATGCACTTTGAAATGTAGGTGGGGGAAATGTACTGGTAGGGGGCTCACCATTATCATATTTGTGGGCGTTGTCTAAAATATGTATTTGTGCCAACCGTTGGTTAGTGGAAGTGTTGCACCAGTTTAAGTGGTCTATGGTTATGTTAATTGAGGTTGAGCACCTCTTTTGTCCACTACCAATTCTGCGGTGTTTGTAAGAGCATGTGACAATAGAGAAGAACTGCACTGTAAAGGGGTTACTGAGAATTTTACAGTAACTTATATACTGATAGTTGCCAGGAGAAAAACTTTTTATTTACAATAACTTACTGAGTTGATCCATATACTTTACCGCATTTTAACCTCTTGATTTGAAATAATCTTTCCATACATACTAAAATGTGAATGAAATTTAATCTTTCAAGTGGTACCACAAACATGGTTGCAGGTCTACCCATCAAAGAATGTTGACTTGAATGGGAATATCTATTCTTCTAAATTTTGTTGTCAATCTTCCATAGGAAACCTATTGAAATCACAGAAATATAGATAATAGAATAGACATTCCCATTGAAGTTAACATTCAACAGGGGTGGATCGGTGGCCATCCTTTTGGTAATAATGGGAAGTTCAAATGTTAATTCAATTAAAATGTCAATGGTGTACCAGCTTAAATGCAGTGGTCTAAAGGCATAGGCCCATTCTGTGATTGAAATGAAACCCACACTGTATTCAACAGTATGCTGTGTCTCAATTGATGGTGGGCACAACTTAAACACCTCAGATTATGTTTTATGAAGAATAGGTTCTAAACTGCAGATTATGTGAGAAAAACATTTTAGTTTAGGATTTTTTTTTATAGTTGACAAACTATAAAATTATAAAATAGTTTGATAACCCTGTTTGTATGTTTCCAAATTACATCAAACTCAAATGTTTATATTTTTCAGTGATGAAGATATGGATGTCTCATTGTAGGCTGGGGTATGAAAAATGGGTCAACTTTGAGCACCTCCAGAATGTTTTTCAATTCAGAACCAAAAAGTAGTTTCTGACCACTTATATGATGGGCAAACATGTATGGAACATTTTGTTCAAATCAAAACAGGTGCAGTCAAAAAGTGACTGAATTGATGTGGGTCAACACTACTGTCAGCTGGTTGAAAGTAAGTTATTATTAAATTCACAGTAACTTAGTGTGGCCAATCTCTGTCACACTCACTGACCTGATGATGTAGCAGTAAGGTCAGGTCGCTGCTAACCAAGAGATTGGGAGTTCAAATCCCCAGCGAGGCTGAGTCCCAGGTGTGCTCACAGCAGATAGTGATTTTTTATCAGTAAGATACCCATAAATTATGTTGTTATCAGATTGATTCTGTACAACTACAGTAACCTAAAAACACACACTACAAACTTCAGCTAACTTTAGCCACTGTTAGCTAACAATCAATGGAAGTGATAGGGGCAATTGTGCGAATGATTTAAATGGCCAAATCACACTTTACTGCACGCATTATTATAGAACCATGCCCCCTATCACTTCAAATGGCCTCAAATAAACAAATGTAGAACAATGTTTGAAAAAATACATTTTACAATTTTATTTAACTGTATGTTGCCATATGGAAACACTGTGCGACAATGGTAATACTCCGCAACTACTAATATAATTAATAATTGAGTTTTCTATTAAAATGAGGTGTTTGAATTATAATTGTATTGTTTTATTCATTCACACGTTCTGAAAATATGTTTTCTTTAAAAAAGTATTAATTCTAGCCCTATTATATATTTATGTAATGGATATTATAATATTATACATATAAAAAAGTATTGTATTATCCTTTCATATGTAAATAAAGTTTGTATGTTATCTTGGCCATATGTTATCTTTTTTGGGGGAGGGGGGAGATTGTTTTATGAGAATCATTTGTGGAGCAAGTTAATAACTAGCTCTTAACTAGCTACCAGGCACATAACTAGCTATCTAGTTAAAAGGCCATGGTGTATTTTTTCATTTAGGGAAGTAAGGGGGTAAAGAGAAATTATATGTTGCCACATGGTAACATTATGCGGAAAAGGTTTATTAAGTAACGGCAAACCAACTATGAAGTTGATTCGGCCGATAACATTTTTAAATTGCATCTATCACCACCATTGTTTTTTGTTAGTAGTGGCTCAAGTTAGCTGAAGTTTGTAGTAGATTTAAAGAAAACCGAACCATGGATTACTGTTTTTCCTGACCCATAGACTACTTTTTCGGTGAGGAACCAACTAACATCAAGTTGTAAAATCCTGAACTTCCCCTTTAATACTTGTACACATTCAGTGAGCAAGCCCAATTGTTTGCTGTTATTCAGGCGAGGCAGCTTCTCCACCATTCCCTGGTCCATCTTCTGATGTATTCTGCATCATCTGCTTGTACTGGCTTTTGAAAAACCCAGCCTGAGAGAAAGAGACATGTGTAGAGCGTTAAGATATATAACAGTTTTTGGTCAAATTTATTGCATAGTAAGAGTACAAGAATGTGTACTACATATTAGATTCCTGCATCGGGTCAGGTACCCACGGTTCCCTTGGAGTAGGGAACTATCCATTATTGGTGCCGAAACATTCTAATTTGTACAGGTGCAGAGGCATTCGCAACTGAAACTTTCATTCACCATACGCTGGCCATATAATTTGCGTTTGACCGGTGTGGCTGGCAAAGGTTAGAAGATTTTTGCAGGCCATATTCAATTCTGGCAATGCTTTATTTAAGTTTTGATTAAACAATTTGATAACCAAAACAATTTTGCATGCAAAGGTTTTGAGTTGTTATAAATTAAAAAACTTAATTTTTCCCGCAAGTGATTGTGTTTTTGGAACTAAATAAATAACATAAACATAGTAGGTTAGTAGACTTAGCTACTAGGCTGAACTTGGTTACACAACAGAGGACAGGATGACGATAACCCAACATAAAAACATGTTGCTGGCTGGCCGGTGTCTCTGATATTTGATGAGGAGGAGATATGCTGGATGGAGCAGATGAGCCTTTCACTATATAAGCAGGCTCTTTTTCAAAGCGATTTGAGTATGGTTTCCTTTATCCAACTGTTAAATAGACATGCAGACAAATTAGGGAAATAAATAGGCCTACTGTCTGGAGTAAAAAAACAATTAAAAAAAATTGATGCAATTTGGCGGGTTCGCAGATAATCTCTCGGAACAATTCTTTGCGGGTGGGTCGGTTCGTGGAGAACAATCTGTCCTGGTGTCGGGTGGTTATCAGAATTGATGTGGCAGGCGTGGGGCGGGTGCGGCTCCAAAAAACTGACCCATGCAGGACTCTACTATATACAGTGCCTTCAGAAAGTATTCACACCTATTGACTTTTTCCACATTTTGTTGTGTTACAGCCTAAAATGTATTAAATTGTCACTGGCCTACACATAATACCCCATAATGTCAAAGTGGAATTATGTTTTTCAAAATGTTTACAAATTAATAAAAAATGAAAAGCTGAATTGTTTTCAGGCAATAAGTATTTAACCCCTCTGTTATGGCAAGCCTAATTAAGTTCTGAAGTACACATTTGCTTCACAAGTCACATAATAAGTTGCATGGACTCACTACATGTGCAATAGCAGTGTTTAACATGATATTTGAGGTAGTCATGTTTGAATGACTATCTCATCTCTGTACCCTACACTCATCTCTGTACCCTACAATTATCTGCAAGGTCATTCAATCGAGCATTGAATTTCAAGCACAGATTCAACCACAAAGACCAGGGAGGTTTTCCAATACCTTGCAAAGAAGGGCACCTATTGGTAGATGGGTAAACATAAAACATCTGACATTGAATATCCCTTTGAGCATGGTGAAGTTATTAATTACACTTTGGATGGTGTATCAATACACCCAGGAATGAAGAAACCACTCAGGGATTTCAACATGAGGCCAATGGTGACTTTAAAACAGTTACAGTTTAATGGCTGTGATAGGAGAACTGAGGATGGGTCAACAACTCCACAATACGAACATAAACAACAGAGGGAAAAGGGGGAAGCCTGTACATAATAAAAATATTCCAAAACATGCATCCTGTTTGCAACAAGGCACTAAAGTAAAACTGCGAAATAATTTGGCAAAGCAATTAACTTTTTGTCCTGAATACAAAGTGTTGTATTGGATTTGCCTCAAACATAACACATTACTGAGTACCACTCCCCATATTTTCATGCATAGTGGTGGCTGCATCATGTTATGGGTATGCTTGTAATCGTTAAGGACTGGGGATTTTTTCAGGCAAAAAAATAAACGTATGGAGCTAAGCACATGCAAAATCCTAGTGGAAACCTGGCTGCTTTCCACCAGACACTGGGAGATTAATTCCCCTTTCAGCAGGACAATAACCTAAAACACAAGGCCAAATCTACACGAGTAGCTTAGTAACAAGACAGTGAATGTTGCTGAGTGTTTCAGTTTTGACTTAAATCTACTTGAAAATATATGGCAAGAACTCAAAATGGTCTAGCAATGATCAACAACCAATTTGACAGAGCTTGAAGAATTTTGAAGAAAATAAATTGCAAAGGTTGCACAATCCAGGTGTGGAACACTCTTAGAGACGTACTGTAACGTATGCTTCCAACTCACACTATCAAACACATAGATTCCCTGAACGCAGCTCACTTTCCAGCCCACTTGAATAGCCCCCGCGATATGCTACTTTTCAGGGAAGTCAGGAACCAATATGCTCAGTCAGTGAGGAAAGGTAAGGCTATCTTTTTCAAACAGAAATTTGCTTCCTGTAGCACTAATTCCAAAAAGTTTAGGGACACTGTAAAGTCCATGGAGAATAAGAGCACCTCATCCCAGCTGCCCACTGCACTGAGGATAGGAAAAACTGTCTCCACCAATAAATCTACGATAATTGATCATTTCAATTGGCATTTTTCCACGGCTGGCCATGCTATCCACCTGGCTACCCCTACCCTGGCCAACATCTCAGCACCCCCTGCAGGAACTTGCCCAAACCCCCCCGCTTCTCCTTCACCCAAATCCAGATAGCTGATGTTCTGAAATAACTACAAAATATGGATCCCTACAAATCAGCTGGGCTAGACAATCTGGACCTCTCCTAAAATTATCAGCCGAAATTGTTGCAACCCCTATTACTAGCCTATTCAACCTCTCTTTCGTATCGTCTGAGATCCCCAAAGATTGGAAAGCTGCCGCAGTCATCCCCCTCTTCAAAGGGGGAGACTCTCTAGACCCAAACTGTTATAGACCTATATCCATCCTGACCTGCCTTTCTAAAATCTTCGAAAGCCAAGTTAATAAACAGATCACCAACCATTTTGAATCCCACCGTCCCTTCTCCACTATGGAATTTGGTTTCCAAGCTGGTCATGGGTGCACCTCAGCCACTCTAAAGGTCCTAAACGATATCATAACCACCATCGATAAAAGACGGTACTGTGCAGCCGTTTTCATCGACCTGGCCAAGGCTTTTGACTCTGTCAATCACCACATTCTTATCGGCAGACTCAATAGCCTTGGCTTCTCAAATGACTGCCTTGCCTGGTTCACCAACTACTTCACAGATAGAGTTCAGTGTGTCAAATCGGAGGGCCTGTTGTCCAGACCTCTGGCAGTCTCTATGGGGGTGCCAAAGGGTTCAATTCTCGGGCTGACTATTTTCTCTGTATATATCAATGATGTCGCTCTTTCTGCTGGTGATTCTCTGATCCACCTCTACGCAGACGACACCATTCTGTATACATATGGCCCTTCTTTGGACACTGTGCTAACAAACCTCCAAACGAGCTTCAACGCCACACAACACTCCTTCCGTGGCCTCCAACTGCTTTTAAATGCAAGTAAAACTAAGTGCATGCTCTTCAACCGATTGCTGCCCGCACCTTCCCGCCCGACTAGCATCACTACTTTGGACGGTTCTGACCTAGAATATGTAGACAACTACAAATACCTAGGTGTTTGGTTAGACTGTAAACTCTCCTTCCAGACTCACATTAAGCATCTCCAATCCAAAATGTAATCTAGAATCGGCTTCCTATTTCGCAAACAAAGCCTCCTTCACTCATGCTGCCAAACATACCCTCGTAAAACTGACTATCCTACCGATCCTTGACTTTGGCGATGTCATTTACAAAATAGCCCCCAACACTCTTCTCAGCAAACTGGATGTAGTCTATCACAGTGCCATCCGTTTTATCACCAAAGCCCCATATACTACCCACCACTGTGACCTGTATGCTCTTGTTGGCTGGCCCTCACTACATATCCGTTGCCAAACCCACTGGCTCCATAGGTCTTTGCTAGGTAAAGCCCCGCCTTATCTCAGCTCACTGGTCACCATAGCAACACCCACTCATAGCACACATTCCAGCAGGTATATTGCACTGGTCATCCCCAAAGCCAACACTTCCTTTGGCCGCCTTTCCTTCCAGTTCTCTGTGGCCAATGACTGGAACAAATTGCAAAAATCACTGAAGCTGGAGTCTTATATCTCCCTCTCTAACTTTAAGCGTCAGCTGTCTGAGCAGCTTACCGATCACTGTACCTGTACACAGCCAATCTGTAAATAGCACACCCGACTACCTCATCCCCATATTATTACTTACCCTCTTGCTCTTTTGCACCCCAGTATCTCTACTTGCACATTCATCATCTGCACATCTATCACTCCAGTATTAATGCTAAATTGTAATTAATTTCACCTCTAGGGCCTACTTATTGCCAACCTCCCTACATTTGCACACACTGCACATAGATTTTTCTTTTTTTCTTTTCTTTTGTGGTATTGACTGTACATTTGTTTGTGTAACCCTGTGTTGTTTTTGTTGCACTGCTATGCTTTATCTTGGCCAGGTCGCAGTTGTAAATGAGAACTTGTTCTCAACTGGCCTACCTGGTTAAATAAAGGTGAAATAAAAAAATGTAAATAAAAAAAAAAACATTCCAGCTCAGTCTCAAACACATGGATCTCCTGAACGCAGCTCACTCTCCAGATCCCAATCACCTGAATTCTTTTATGAACACACCTGTATGTCATTATCACACATTATTTAGTTCTTCGCATCCCATCATTATGAGGTATTGTTTGTTTTGTGACACACTTCTATTCGGAGCTCTGTTTTTCCTATAGTTTAAATCCTCCTGTGTATGATAGTTTTTGCCTGCCTCACTAACGACACCTTTTGCCTATTCCCTGCCTGTACTTTCGTATTTCCTGTTATCAACCTATTGCCTGATCTCCCGGACGACGTTAACAGCCTTTTCCTTGCCTGTACTGTTGCCTTTTTGGACCCCCTGTGTATGACCTTCTGCCTGCCCCTAGACCCAGCTACTTGCCTCTTGTGGTCCTTTACAAATAAACACCTGCTGCGCCCTGCACTTGAAACCAGCTCTCTGTCTCCCATCGTGTTCATTACACGTACCCAGAACGACTCACAGCTGTAATCGCTGCCAAAGGTGCTTCTACAAAGTATTGACTCAGGGGTGTGAGTACTTAACTAAATTATATATTTCTTTATTTAATTTTCAGTACATTTGCAAAAAAATCTAAAAACATGCTTGCACTTATGGGGTAT
Organism: Hucho hucho; assembly: GCA_003317085.1. NCBI lineage: Eukaryota > Metazoa > Chordata > Actinopteri > Salmoniformes > Salmonidae > Hucho > Hucho hucho. Next base: position 422,157 of record QNTS01000477.1, read on the forward strand.
TGTGTGTAGATGAGTGAGATTTTTTTATTTAATCAATTTTGAATTCAGGCTGTAACAACAAAATGTGGAATAAGTCGAGGGGTATAAATACTTTCTAAAGGCATTGTGTGCTGTACATGGTACATTACATGGATATGAAAACAACCCTGGTTTTAGAACTACTTAATATAAAATGGTGATGTTCATTAAAACCTTTGAGTATACTGTAGATATTCAACATAAGTAAGTATTACCTTATAAAGCCCAGCTGTGATCAAAGCTAACAGCACCAGACCTCCCACAACACCTCCAATGACCCCCTTTGTGAAGTCAACCTCAGGATACACCTCCACCTGAGTTTCAATCTGAGGATGACAAATGCATGTATTTTCAACTGAAGCTAAATTAAGTTATCAATCTTACTGGGCGGCAGGGTTGGAGTCAATTCGAAATTGAAGGCAGTCAATTCAGGAAGTTAACTGAAATTCCAATTCAATAAGTAAAACAATAAGTAAAACATATGAATATAATTTTGTATAACTTTGCAATAAGCTGAAAAGGAGAAGCTATTTATGCCAAACGATTTTCCATATTTTGGATTTGAAATTAAATTCACTCCCTGAATTGACTGATCTCAATTAGAATCGACCCCAACCCTGATTTGAGGTTTGGGGAGATAACATCTAAAAAGCTACCTTTTGAATAGGTGGGTTATTTTTGGAGTCCGAAGAATGATAGATGTATTTGTTTCTGTCATAATCTACAGTGGCACTGCTGACCAAGTTGAACTGGGCAGACTCAAGACCAATCTGAGAGCAGTGAGAAAGAGAGAGAAATGTTAGTAAGGAGATATGTACTGTAAATTAGCACAGCTAGCATTGGGGGACAAAAATACTGTATACAATTATCCATACCACCATCCTTTCATTTATTACCTGTTCTATCCATCGAGAGCTGAGGTTACCAGTGATGTTGTAAGAGTTTCGATCCAAATTTCGAATGAAGCTTTTGCACATGAACACCCCGCAATTTGCGACAGAGCAGTCCTGTTGGATAGGGGGAAGATACATTGATTGTGATCACTTTTGAACTAATGACAATCTAACACATTAATATAATAGAATACATTATTTACTATTAACCCATGAATAAGCATGACTATTTATATATGCATTATTGTTGTTAAGCATTTATAACATTCATTATCATTTATAAAGCATTCATACTCCTTTATGAACAATGTATAATGGGTTATTCATGAAAGTTATGGACTGTAACCCAAATGAAACATTTTAAAAGTCACATTTTAAGAGGTTGTGAATACCTTTTCTTAAGTTTGCCTTCATACAGAATCAGGCAACTACCTAACTGTAATTCTGTTTACATTTAGCATTTCCAGACACAGCAAATCTGTAACAACACCTGTACCAACACTTGGCTTCAACATCAAATTATAGAATATATATTTTGCCATTAGATTGTGCTGAGACATTAAATAAATTAATAATTGAATAAACAATCTATTAGCAGAAAACCTGTCATTACTACCGTTCATGACAAGTTGGTGTAAGGTGTGACCTTTAGGTGGCCTTTTAAAACTGCAATACCAGGAAGTTGTTGAGAAATATTATTTCAAATAGAAGTAGATGGCATTATAAAACAGAAATGGGCTAGCACTATTCACCACAGCATGATTTTTCTGCAGCTTGCCCACAAAATCTGTGGCAGTAGGTTCCTCATCCTTGTCTCTTTGACAACCTTGAATCTGAAACACAAAAGTTTCCTGTCAATTCCAATCATCACAAAACTGAAATAAAACCTGCAACATCCACCTTGTTTTTTGGGATTGAACATAGTGCTTATTTTACTTTATATTTGTGCTATTTGTGCATGTTTCATGAGCTGAAATAAAAGATCCCAGAAATGTTACAAAAAGCAAAAATTCTGCTCTTCACGGATGAATCTCGGTTTCAACTGTACCGGGCAGACCATGTACCGGGCAGACCAGCGTGTATTGCGTCGTGTGGGCGAGCGGTTTGCTGATGTCAATGTTGTGACCAGTGGGGTTATGGTATGGGCAGCCATAAGCTACAGACAACGAACACAATTGCATTTTATCAATGTCAATTTGAATGCTGAGATACTGTGACGAGATCCTGAGGCCCATTGTCGTGCTATTCATTCACCGCCATTACCTCATGTTTCAGCATGATAATGCACGGCCCCATGTTGCAAGAATCTGGACAATTCCTGGAAGCTCAAAATGTCCCAGTTCTTCCAGGGCCTGCATACTCACCAGACATGTCACCCATTGAGCATGTTAGGGATGCTCTGGATCTACGTGTACAACAGCGTGTTCCAGTTCCCACCAATATCCTGCAACTGCACACAGCCATTGAAAAGGAGTGGAACAACATTCCACAGGCCACAATCAATAGCCTGATCACCTCTATGTGAAGCAGATCTGTCGCTCTGCATGAGGCTAATGGTGGTCACACCAGATACTGACTGGTGTGAGCACCACACCCCTACATTTTTTAAAAGCTAGTTAGCTAGTTAGACATTTCATGAGCATTATCGGTGGCATGCCTGCAATGATGGGGAAAAGCATGGAGACATTGTTAGCTATCCAACAACTTCTGTCTGACAATGTCAATGTCTAACTAGCTAAGAATCAAACTGAAAACACATTTGAAACCTTTAGACATGCCTCCTCGTCCTTCATTTCAAAATGTTTAGTACTAAAGAAAATGTCAACAAAGTTGAATTTTATAGGGTTTTTATTAACACCATAATTTGCTAAGTGCAAGATGAATTACGGCATGCTTACTGTAGATAAGTTCATGAAATGCCATTTGAAAAGAGAGCTATACAAGGTACAATAAAAATATTCATAACTCAAAACTAAATCAGATTGGCTGCCATCAAGCTAGCCAGCTAAGTGAGTAAGCTAGGCAACAGTTAGCTAGCTACAGTATGTTAGGACTTAAGAGTGGCTGATTCAGGACACCCATCTGTGACGATAACTAGCGAGTAGCAGCTAGGTAACAACTACCTGTATGTGTTGATGTCCTGATGAGATGTCGCATTCTGGTTTGTACTGGAGCATCCTAGCCCAGTCATTTCTCAGGGAAAGGATGCTCTTCAGTCGGCCTCTTGTCCACGAAGGAACACACAGAGGTTCGGTTTGGTGGTTTCTTCAAGTTCAATGCTTTGAGCCAAAGCCGTAGTCTCCTCGTCCTTAGGAGGTGGGTGCTAATCAAAAGGTGCCTCACAACTTGCACATGCTCGTCAAAAATGTTTGGTGGTCGAAACACTCGTGCTCCATGAACAGCTTCCGTTTCTGCCAGTTATTGTAGCATCCCCTTACCGAACATAAAATGCCCATTTTGCGTGAATCCATGCTTGGAAAGTTGTGAGAAGCGATACTGAGTAGGTTAGCTAGCTAACTGCAAACTACTGGCTGGAAGTGCTTAACCGGAAGTCCACCCCCAAACAAAAATAAACAGACCGGCCCATATTTCCGTTGAAAATTATATGATTATATATTCCTCTATTATTCCAGTATCCCGGTATATTGTAAATATGGTATTGGAACGGACCCTTTATATACCGTAGTTTCTTACTTTCTCGTGTACTTTTTAATCTTATTTCGCATGCGTTTTAGTTTTTTTGTTTGTTTTGTTTTAACTATTTTTAGTACTACACTTATATTGATTACTGCATCATTAGGTTTAGAGCTTGCAAGAAAGGCAATTCACTGTACCTGTGACATAACTTGAAACTTGATATCCTGTCCTTGAAGAGTTTAGTTCCAAAATGCTATATCCACCAAATTTTCACATTTGCATTTTTTCATCATAAATGATTGCTTATTGGTACCTTTTATGTGTGTGTAAAATATTACTGTTCTCAGATTTTATGTATATACGGTACCAGTCAAAAGTTGACACACCAACTCATTAAAGGGTTTTTCTTTATTTTTTCAACATTGTAGAATAATAATGAAGACATCAGCACTTTGAAATAACACATGAAATCATGTAGGAACAAAAAAAGTGATGAACGAATCAAAATATATTTTAGATTTAAGATTCTTCAAAGTAACCACCCTTTGCCTTGATGACAGCTTTGCACACTCTTGGCATTCTCTCAACCAGCTTCATGATGAATATTTTCCAAAGGTCTTGAAGGAGCTCCCACATATGCTGAGAACTTGTCTGCTTTTTCTTCACTCTGCGGTTCAACTCAACTCAAACCATCTCAGTTGGGTTGAGGTCAAGTGATTGTGGAGGCCAAGTCATCTGATGCAACACTCCATCACTCTCCTTGGTCAAATAGACCTTACACAACCTGGAGGTATGTTTTGGGTTATTGTCCCATTGAAAAACAAATGATAGTGGGACTAAGCCCAAACCAGATGGGATGGCGTATCACTGCAGAATGCTGTGGTAGCCATGCTGGTCAAGTCTGCCTTGAATTCTAAGTAAATCACAGACAGTGTCACCAGCAAAGCACCCCCACACTATCACACCTCCTCCTCCATGCTTCACGGTGGGAACCACACATGCAGAGATCATCCATTCACCTACTCTGTGTTTTACAAAGACACGGCGATTGGAACCAAACATCTCAGATTTGGACACATCAGACCAAAGGACAAATTTCCACTGGTCTAATGTCCATTGCTCGTGTTTCTTGGCCCAAGCAAGTCTCTTCTTCTTATTGGTGTCCTTTAGCAGTGTTTCCTTTGCAGCAATTCAACCATGAAGGCCTGATTCACGCAGTCTCCTCTGAACAGTTGATGTTGAGATGTGTCTGTTACTTGAACTCTGTGAAGCATGTATTTGGGCTGCCATCTGAGGTGCAGTTAACTTTAATGAAATTATCCTCTGCAGCAGAGGTAAATCTGGGTCTTCGTTTCCTGTGGCGGTCCTCATGAGAGCAAGTTTCATCATTGCGCTTGATGGTTTTTGCGACTACACTTGAAGAAACTTTAAAAGATCTTGAAGTTTTCCGTATTGACTGACCTCCATGTCTTCAAGTAATGATGGACTTTTGTTTCTCTTTGCTTATTTGAGCTGGTCTTGCAATAATATGGACTTGGTCTTTTACCAAATAGGGTGCATTCTAGGTGCATTCTAGGTGGCTACCTCATGAAGCTGGTTGAGAGAATGTAAAGAGTGTGCAAAGCTGTCATCAAGGCAAATATAAAATACATTTTGAATTGTTTAACACTTTTTTGGTTATGATTCCATATGTGTTTTCATAGTTGAGATGTCTTCACTATTATTCTACAATGTAGAAAATACTACAAATAAAGAAAAATCCTGGAATGAGTAGGTATGTCCAAACTTTTGACTGGTACTGTGTGCACACACACACACACACACACACACACACACACACACACACACACACACACACACACACACACGTTTGGGGTCACTTAGAAATGTCCTTGTTAATGTTGTAAATGACTATTGTAGCTGGAAATGGCAGATTTTTTATGGACTATCTACATAGGCGTACAGAGGCCATTATCAGCAACCATCACTCCTGTGTTCCAATGGCACGTTGTGTTAGCTAATCCAAGTTTATCATTTTAAAAGGCTAATTTAAATCATTAGAAAACCCGTTTTCAATTATGTTAGCACAGCTGAAAACTGTTGTCCTGATTAAAGAAGCAATAAAACTGTCCTTCTTTAGACTAGTCAGGTATCTAGAGTATCAGCATTTGTGGGTTCGATTACAGGCTCAAAATTGCTAGAAACAAATACATTTCTTCTGAAACTTGTCAGTCTGTTCTTGTTTTGAGAAATTAAGGCAATTCCATGCGAGAAAATGCCAATAAACTGAACATCTCGTACAACGCTGTGTACCACTCCCTTCACGGAACAGCACAAGCTGGCTCTAACCAGAATAGAAAGAGGAGTGGGAGACCCGGTGCACAACTGAGCATGAGGACAAGTACATCAGTGTGTCTAGTTTGAGAAACAGACACCTCAAGTCCTCAACTGGCTGCTTTATTAAATAGTACCTGCAAAACACCAGTCTCAACATCAACAGTGAAGAGGAGACTCCGGGATGCTGGCCTTCTAGGCAGAGTTCCTCTGTCCAGTGTCTGTGTTCTTATGCCCATCTTAATCTTTTATTTTTATTGGCCAGTCTGAGATATGGCTTTTTCTTTGCAACTCCGCCTAGAAGGCCAGCATCCCGGAGTCTTTAATCAGGACAACAGTTTTCAGCTGTGCTAACATAATTGCGAAAGGGTTTTCTAATTATTAATTAGCCTTTTAAAATTATAAACTTGGATTAGCTAACACAACGTGCCATTGGAACACAGGAGTGATGGTTGCTGATAATGGGCCTCTGTACATCCATGTAGATATTCCATTAAAAATCTGCCTTTTCCAGCTACAATAGTCATTTACAACATTGACAATGTCTACACTGTATTTCTGGTCAATTTGATGTTATATTAATGGACAAAAAATGATATTTTCTTTTAAAAAAACAAAGACATTTCTATGTGACCCCAAACTTTTGAAAGGTCATCTGTTTTTTTAAAGAAAATATCATTTTTTGTCCATTAAAATATTTTTGTTTACAGTTCCTTACTAATATTGTATTATTTGATACACGACTGTGTAAAACCTAGCAATACTACTTTTTACTCTGAAAGTGAGGCGGATATATAGCATTTTGCAACAAAATATGATTATTTGTTTCTCTGAAATGAAACTATCTGGTTATAGATTTCAAACAAATACATGTCTATCATTTAATAACCCCATGCCATGATTAGGTTGGGAAAAAACACACCAATCTCTTTCATACATATTTTAAAACAATAAAAGCTAATTTACCAACATTTCTGAAAATAGATGTATAGTGTTTTGGAATTAAACTCTTCATATATTTACAGTGCATTCGGAAAGTATTCATACCCCTTCACTTTTTCCACATTTTTTTTTACGTTACAGCCTTATTCTAAAATCCATTAAATAAAAACAATCCTCATCAATCTACACACAATATCCCGTAATGACAAAGTGAAAACAGGCCTTAAGAAATGTTTGCAAATGTATAAAAAAATCTGGAAATACTTTATTTACATAAGTATTCAGACCCTATGTGACTTGAAATTGAGCTCAGGTGCATCCTGTTTCCATTGATCATGCTTGAGATGCTTCTACAACTTGATTGCAATCCACCTGTGGTAAAGCAATCGGGGGAGAAGGGCCTTGGTCAGGGAGGTGACCAAGAACCCGATGGTCACTGACAGAGCTTTAGGGTTCCTATGTGGAGATGGGAGAACCTTCCAGAAGGACAACCATCTCTGCAGCATGACCAATCAGGCCTTTATGGAGGAGTGGCCCGATGGAAGAAACTCCTCAGTAAAAGGCACATGACAGTCATCTTGGAGTTTGCCAAAATGCACCTAAAGGGGTGAAGGTTCACATTCCAACACAACAACAACACTAAGCACACAGCCAAGACAACGCAGGAGTTGCTTCGGGACAAATCTCTGAATGTTCTTGAGTGGCCAAGCCAGAGCCCAGACTTGAACCCGATCGAGCATCTCTGGAGAGACCTGAAAATACCTTTGCAGCAACGCTCCTCATCCAACCTGACAGAGCTTGAGAGGATCTGCAGAGAAGAATGGTAGAAACTCCCCAAATACAGGTGTGCCAAGCTTGTAGCATCATACCCAAGAAGACTTGAGGCTGTAATCGCTGCCAAAGGTGCTTCAACAACGTACTGAGTGAAGGCTCCGAATACTTATGTAAATGTGATATTTCATATTTTTTTATTTGCAAAAATGTTTTTGCTTAGTGATTATGTGTCACGACTTCAGCCGAAGTTGGTCCCTCTCCTTGTTCGGGCGGCTTTCGGCGGTCGAAGTCACCGGTTTTCTAGCCGCCACCGATCCATTATTAATTTTCTATTGGTTTTGTCTTCCCTTTTCACACACCTGGTTTACATTCCCATGATTACACGTTCCTTATTTAACCCTCTGTTTCCCCCCATGTTTTTGTGTGTGATTGATTGTTGTTTTGATTCCGTGTTTTCGAGTGTTTGTTTTTACACTCGTATTGTACATTTTTAGTAAACTTCATGAACAGTCATGTTATCCTGCGCCTGACTCTGCCTTACCGGCGTCACGGATTAGCATTACTTTATGGGGTATTGTGTGTAGATTGATGAGGGGAAAAAATGATGTAATAACTTTTAGAATAAGGCTGTAACATAACTGAATGTGGAAAAAGTCAAGGGGTCTGAATACTTTCCGAATGCACTGTATCTTCCTATCCCAGGCATTTTCTAAATTTGAGACACTGAAAATCAAGAAAACCTAGAGCCAGCTAGAACACTGGGCAGCTAAACCAAATTATATTGTTTTCTGTCTAAGCTAAAAAAAACAATTGCTTGCACATTGTAATTTTCTAAATGAAGTACTGCAAATGTCTCTTCAATATTACTGTTCACCACTTACTCCCATTTTAACAGGGTGTAAATCGCTTAATATTGGTAGATTAGACAAAGTTTACAATACCAGAGAGCTTAAATTCTCCTATTTTTTATCAGTAACATAGGGTGGGGGGTGTTATGATTCAAAACATTGTTTCCACTCTTCTCACCTGTATACCGTTTGGATCAGCCCAGATGTTTTTGTCACCAAGCTTCATTGGAACCTTGATTATCACAGTAAGATTGAAGCCTCTTTCATAATTTTCAACCTGAGGAAAAAGGGGGTATTTTAACTTAAGCTATACATTTCAGACATATTAAGTCAATGACACAAATACTGTATATTAGAATATTATCCTTACCTCAAAGGATTGTTTCACATGTTTCTGCAAATCATTTTTCCCGGCAGTGAAATTAACATAACTGGTTGAATCCTCATTTCTAAATAAATGGGGGGAAGGGGAGATTTAGTGGAGACAAATATTCCAAACAGCTGGGCTAGATTAAGCCTGAGTCATACACTACCGGTCAAAAGTTTTAGAACACCTACTCATTCAAGGGTTTTTCTTTATTTTTACTATTTTCTACATTGTAGAATAATAGTGAAGACATCACAACTATGAAATAACACACATGGAATCATGTAGTAACCAAGGGTTAAACGAATCAAAATATATTTTATATTTGAGATTCTTCAAATGGCCACCCTTTGCCTTGATGACAGCTTTGCACACTTTTGGCATTATCTCAACCAGCCTCATGAAATAGTCACCTGGAATGCATTTCAATTAAACAGGTGTGCCTTCTTAAAAGTTAATTTGTGGAATTTCTCTCCTTCTTAATGCGTTTGAGCCCATCAGTTGTGTTGTGACATGGTACGGGGGTATACAGAAGATTGTCCTATTTGGTAAAAGACCATATTATGGCAATAACAGCTCAAATAAACAAAGTGAAACGACAGTTAATCATTACTTTAAGACATGAAGGTCAGTCAATACAGAACATTTCAAGAAATTTGAAAGTTTCTTCAAGTGCAGTCGCAAAAACATTGAGCCCTAAGATGAAACTGGCTCTCATGAGGACCGCCACAGGAATGGAAGACCCAGAGTTACCTCTGCTGCAGAGGATAAGTTCATTAGAGTTATCAGTTTCAGAAATTGCAGCCCAAATAAATTCTTCTCAGAGTTCAAATAACAGACAAATCTCAACATCAACTGTTCAGAGGAGACTGCGTGAATCAGGCATTCATGGTCGAATGCTGCAAAGAAACCACTACTAACGGACACCAATAAGAAGAAAAGACTTGCTTGGGCTAAGAAACACGAGCAATGGACATTAGACAGGTGGAAATTTGTCCTTTGGTCTGGAGTCCAAATGAGAGATTTTTGGTTCCAACCGCCGTGTCTTTGTGGGACACGGTGTTAGTGAATGGATGAACACCACATGTGTATTTCCCACCGTGAAGCATGGAGGAGAATGTGTTACGGTGTGGAGGTGCTTTTCTGGTGACACTGTCTGTGATTTATTTAGAATTCAAGGCACACTTAACCAGCATGGCTACCACAGAATTCTGCAGCGATACGCCATCCCATCTGGTTTGGGCTTAGTGGGACATTTGTTTTTCAACAGCACAATGACCCAACACACCTCCAGGAGGTGTAAGGTCTATTTGACCAAGAGGAAGAGTGATGGAGTGCTGCATCAGATGACCCGGCCTCCACAATCCCCCAACCTCAACCAAATTGAGATGGTTTGGGATGAGTCGGACCGCAGAGTGAAGGAAAAGCAGCCAATAAGTGCACAGCACATGTAGGAACTCCTTCAAGACTGTTGGAAAAGCATTCCAAGTGAATCTGGTTCAGAGAATGCCAAGAGTGTGCAAAGCTGTCATCAAGGCAAAGGTTGGCTATTTGAAGAATCTCAAATATAAAATATATTTTGATTAACAATTTTTTTGGTTACCACATTATTCCATAGGTGTTATTTCATAGTTTTGATGTCTTCACTATTATTCTGAAATTTAGAAAACAGTAAAATAAAGTAAAACCCTTGAATGAGTAGGTGTTCTAAAACCTTTGACCGGTGGTGTGTATGAACCATATACAGTGCATTCTGAATATACTCAGCCCTCATCCCTTTTTCCACATTTTGATACGTTACAGCCTTATTCCAAAATGTATGAAGTAATTTTACTCAATCTACACACAACACTCAATAAAGACAAAGTGAAAACAGGTTTTTAGAAGTGTTTGCAAAAGTATTTAGACCCTTTGCAATAAGACTCGAAATTGATCTTAGTTGCATCTTTTTTCCATTGATCATCATCGAGATGTTTCTCCAACTTGTTTGGAGTCCACCTGTGGTAAATTAAATTGATTGGAGATGGTTTGGAAGGTCCCACAGTTGACTGTGCACGTCAGAGCAAAACCCAAGCCATGAGGTCGAAGAAATTGTCCGTAGAGCTCCAATACAGGATTGTGTCAAGGCACAAATCTGGGGAATTGTACCAACAAAAAAATATAAAAAAATCGCTGCAGCAATGAAGGTCCCCAAAGAACATAGAGGCCTCCATCATTCTTAAATGGAAGAAGTTTGGAACCACCAAGACCCAAACTGAGCAATCAGGGGAGAAGGACCTTGATCAGGAAGGTGACCAAGAATCTAATGGTCACTCTGAAAGAGCTCCAGAGTTCCTCTGTAGAGATGGGAGAACCTTCCAGAAGGACAACCATCTCTGCAGCACTCCACCAATCAGGCCTTTATGGTAAAGTGTCCAGACGGAAGCCACTCCTCAGTAAAAGGCACAAGGCAGCCTGCCTGGAGTTTGCAAAAACACACGTAAAGGATTCTCAGAGAAACAAGATCCCTGGTCTGTTTAGGACTGTTGTGGTGACTGTATTACCACCGCACTGGCAGTCACGAGTCATGAAGGCAGTTAAATTCCATGTGACCGTTTAGTCACGGCAATTACGCTTCTCCAAGCTCTGATGCTGCTGATGGTCATTAGTAGCCTACCAAACTTGCTAACTGCCTGGTACTTAGCACACTATAATCACTCTGACATCAATGCAAATGTAATCGAAAATCTAATCAAACACTTCATGAGATCCTATGAGCTCATGTTGCACAACATTTCTACAGGCTATGCAATTGGGCAAAAAAACAGAGTCATGATCTCTTTAAAAGAGGTGGATCCCATCAGCTTTCTATAGGCTAGGACTACTATATTTATTTCTCAACTTTCCTAACATTAAGCACATTGCTTATGTTTACAACAGGAGTACAGCCTACCTGGCAGGCATGAAAAGGAACCATCGGAAAATCATCCTCCATTTGCTATTTAAGTGCATAGATTACATGTTTTTCCCCCTGCTTCGAGACAGGTGCATGATAATTGTCCATTCTAAATCAAAACAAATTTCAAACATATATATTATTTAGTACGCTACCGTTCAAAAGTTTGGGATCATTTAGAAATGTCCTTGTTTTTGAAAGAAAAGCACATTTGTTGTCCATTAAAATAACATCAAATTAAATGGCAGATTTTTGTTCGGAATATCTACATGGGCATACAGAGGCCCATTATCAGCAACCATCTCACCTGTGTTCCAATGGCACATTGTGTTAGCTAATTCAAGTTTATCATTTTAAAAGGCTAATTGATCATTAGAAAATCCTTTCGCAGTTATGTTGCACAGTTGAAAACTGTTCCCCTGATTAAAGAAGCAATAAAACTGGCCTTCTTTAGACTAGTTGAGTATCTGGAGCATCAGCATTTGTGGGTATGATGATTACAGACTCAAAATGGCCAGAAACAAATAACTTTTTTCTGAAACTCGTCAATCTATTCTTGTTCTGAGAAATGAAGGCTATTCCATGCGAGAAATTGCCAATAAACTGAAGATCTTGTACAACAAAAAATATTTAACTAGGCAAGTCATTTAAGAACAATTTCTTATTTACAATGACGGCCTACAATGGCCAAACCCATTTGACGCTGGCCAATTGGGCGCCTCCCTATAGGACTCCTAATCACGTCCGGTTGTGATACAGCCTGGATTCGAACCAGGGTGTCTGTAATGACACCTCAAGCACTGACATTCAGTGCCTTAGACTGCTGCACCACTCGGGAGCACATAGCCTACTGCCATGTGCGCATCGCTCTGCTTATAATGTGAAGAAATAGCCTAATAGTTTCTCAACATTTTAAGCTGAATGTGACCCGATTCAGGAAACTAGGCGTATGTCGCAAGTCACGACTTCACAGGAGAGCTGTTTGAACGTAAAAAATATTTTGGGATCAAAATGCGTTTTTTGGCAGAAATGACTCCTCGAACTTTCATGTGCCTTAATAACAAAATTGTATGCCATCTGTAAATACGAATACAATTGTTAAATTACGAGCCTTGTTGGTTAAGCCACGATTGGCTGAGATAATAAGTGGGCTGGACATGCTGATAGAGAAGTTCGGATTGGTCTGGCATATAGGCTTCTGTCTATTTGAGCTGGTCAGTCTGTGTTGGTAATTTTTTTGATGTATTGTTTAGTGGAGCTGCATAAGTGTTGCTCTCCACTTTCTGGAGGGTCAAGTTTTGAAATCAGAGAAAACACCTGTCTCTGGATTACATCTTCAAACTAAGGGTAACCATGGCATGGAATTTGTGACAGGGAGACTCGTCCATCATGCATGATGATGTATACAGGTAAGATAGTCTAGCGTTAGCTAGCTACATTTTCAGATATTAGACGTTTCTAATTTTGACAGAAAGTGGTTTCATTTCAAGCTAAAGTGTACTGTTAGCTAGCTAACTAACGTTAGCTGGCTGGCTCCCTAGCTGACGTTACTATTTGTATCCCAGAGATGTTTGCTTTTCTAGTTAGAGCCTAATGTTAGCTAACTAACATTGAACCTGGTTGGTTAGCTCCCAGCATATTCCCAGCATATAGTAATGACATGATTTGGCACTGTGTTCATTGTTGTTTAAAACCTGTTAGAGAGCGGCATCAGTGTTCAGAGTTTTGGAGAGTCTGGCGTGCCCAAAGTAAAATGCCTGGTACTCAGGCCCAGAAACTCGGATATGCACATAATTAGTAGTATTGGATAGAAAACAATCTGAAGTTTATAAAACTGTTAAAATAATGTCTGTGAGTATAACAGAACTGATATGGCAGGCAAAAACCCGAGCAGAATCCATCCAAGAAAATGTCATTTTGTGAGCTTGCTCATTTTCCAATGAGTTGCTATAGGATCTGCTGAAATCCAGCTCCCAGGTTGCAGTACCTATGGCTTCCACTAGATGTCAACCGTCTTTAGACAAGGTTTCATGCATTTATCTTGAAAACTAGAGGAATACAGGAAGTTTATATCAGTGGAGTGAGGAAGCAATTTCTGTCTGTGACACGCAGGACCTGGGAGCGTGCGCCTCGGTTTTTTACTTTTCTATCACTCAAGATATTATCCGTGTGAAATATAATCGTTAATAAACATAATAGTGTAGCTAAGGATCGATTAGAAACGTGGTTTGATTTGTTTGGACAAAGTTTATAGGTATATTTTTACCGGTCTCTGTGTCTTCTATATTGGGCGGGTGAACGGTGGATTTTTTAACAGAACGCGCCAACCAAACTGAGATGTATGGATATAAATAGGGACTTTTTCGAACAAAAGGAACATTGGATGTCTTGCTTGGACACTTCGGATTACCATCAGCACAAGATCTTCAAAGGTAAGCGCTAGCGCCCCACCACTCCTTAATTATCCCCAAGAGGTTAACTAGCTAATGTTAGCTGGCTGTGACGTGTGTGATCTTACACTTTGTTTACCTAGCTAGGTTCATTGTTTATCTAGCTGGCTAGCTACATGTCTTAAGCTAAAATGTACAACACCCGTTGATTATGGCCGTTGTCAGTAAACGTTGTCAAAAAAGTGTAATGAAATTGTTGCCAGCAGGGCTGGTTAGGCTGTTTTCATGTTATCCAGAGGTAAACAAATCATCGACCAGAGTGTCAAGTGTGCGCTCTCAATGCTCCGAGAGCAAAACGAGATGGGTGGGGCTAAAGCTTAAGAGGGTGAGAACGATGCCGAATGGGTGTAGACAAAGAAGAACACTTCACTAGATACCAAAACATTCAAAGGCCATTTTCTCAAAAGTGAATTTACAAGTTTATCAACTTTCAAAGCAGAATTACTTTCCCATTGTTCCTCAAAAAATGCAGTGTATAATATACTATTTTGTAGCTCGGAGTCTTTACTTTTATCTAATGTAAAACACTTTTGTAAAAAACGATGTAAAATGTTGCTGCATAAGACTGAATCCAGGTGGTGAGTCACATATTTATTTCTCTCACAGAACGTCAACTTTTGTACTATGCGGAATAGTAGATTGACATAAGCTAGTACTTTTGCTGTTCGTTAGGCCTACTCATCTTGTTGGCTGACGAAATGCAAATGTAGACAGTTCTTCCAATATTTTCAATTTGCACCTCGGAATTGGATAAGGACACACACAGTTGCGTCCCCGATGTGTCAGTCTTCATTTGCAGCCTGTGAGAAAGACCTGATCATGTGATGGAGAGCCATGTGAGTGAGAGGTGCATCGTAGTACGCAGCACTCAGGGAGGGCACAATGCAGCACACCGGGCCAAGGGCACAACGGCCACTGGCCTCAAAAGGCAAGTTTTTAGGGTGCATTACGGCCACACAAAGGGGATGCCACCAGGGAATTTTAGGCAATATCAAGTGCTTGTCAAATTGTGAATGAGAGACTGATGAAGTGTAGAGTCCGCACAAAAAAACTAAGAAGGATCTTATGCCTTTCAAGCAACTTTTTTCTGTCACGACTTCCGCCGAAGTCGGTGCCTCTCTTTATTCAGGTGGTGTTCGGCGGTCGACGTCACCAGTCTTCTAGCCGTCACCAATCCACTTTTCATTTTCCATTTGTTTTGTCTGTTTTCCACACCTGGTTTCAATTCCCTCAATTACATGTTTTGTATATAACCCTCTGTTCCCCCCCATGCCTTTGTGTGGGATTGTTTCTGTATAGTGCTTGTGCACATTCGTATATACTGTTGCGTTACGGGCTATTTTTGTGCCCATGTACTCCCGTGTTTGTTTGAACCGTTTTGGGGTTGTTTATTAAACGACTAAGTTTTTCCAGCTTTGCTCTCCTGCGCCTGACTTCTCTACAAACCAGTTACGCATCCGCTACATTTTCAAATCATCATTAGTCTTACAATGTATTAAAAATCAAAACATATACCTCAACGTTTGTAGAACAACTAAAGTTACATTAATAACTCTAAATTACGGATATAGTAGTACCCATTTCTTTGTTACCGCTCAACACAGGAAAGCGGCATGTATCTCAAATTGTTTGGAGAAAATATCCTTTCTATTTTATTCAGCTATTTTCGATTGTATTCTTCATACTATAAAATAATGCCACAGAATTCTAAGCAAATCTTGTCTGCTAAATGAAGTAGTGAAGACCACAGCCATTTGGCTATGCCACATCAGGACCTAACATAAGGACAACTCAGAGTATGCTATTCTGTTCATCTGAAGTAGACTACATTTTCTTCATATCATGTTTCTTTAGAACTGTCTAAAGTAAATAATGGATTTGTTGTGAATGTGTAGGCTATATTACGTGGATTTATTAGACTTTTTCAAACTTAGATGTTCCAAAGTTTTGCATCAGTGGCTTGTAGGCTATGTGTGGAAGTCAGGAGATGCTAAATGTGTTTATGTTATTTAACTGTCAAGCACCGTGAAACTGACAGTTATTTGCTTGACAATCACACAAAAATCGTGACCGCCACAGCCCTAAGTCTGATCCTCTCCCTGAGAATACCTTGTTAGTTACTTTTGATGTCGAGTCGTTATACACAAATATTCCACACGAGGGCGGTATTGAAGCAATGGAACATTTTCTGCTGCAACGTGACCCTAATGAACTACCTTCCAGTGCCTGCATTATAACATTGTCTGAAATGGTACTCACACATAACTTCTTCATGTTTCTAAATGATTTCTTTATTCAGACGAAGGGACTGCTATGGGATCCCCCATGGCTCCTAACTATGCTAATTAGTATGTGGGTTACATGGAGAAACAGTCTATTTTCAATCCTCTCAAAAATATTTTCTTGCCTAACATCATTATTTGGAAACGGTATATTGATGATATTTTTGTTCTATGGAGGGGTGATGCAAAACAGCTCCAGGCGTTTTATGCTTTTCTTAACTCCTGTTCTGAACATTTGAGATTTACAATGCAATCTGATACACGTCAAATCAGTTTTCTTGATCTTCTGATCTCGTGTGAAAATAATGTTCTATACACTGATCTTTACAGGAAACCTACTGATCGTAACAGTTGTTGTCACCCACTTCCCTTGAAAAATAGTTTCCCCTACAGCCAATTCTGTCGAATCAAAAGAATTAGCAAAAGGCAATCAGATTTCGACAGAAATATGGCTGAGACGCAAAGAAAGTTCAAGGAGAGGGGGTACAAAAATTATCCGATTAATATTGCCATTAAGAAAATTCAAAACAAAACATGACCTTTTTCAAGGTCAGTCTCGTAAAAAGAAGCATTCTTGCGTTCTAACCACCCGCTATTCAAAGTGCTCTGAACAAATTAAAGGGAATCGTTCACAAGCATTGGCACATTCTAAAATCTGATGATAGTCTCAGTAATGTGTTTTCGGACCTTCCCTTGGTCGTATTCTCGCGGGGCAGAAATCTCAGAGACCAATTGGTAAACTCTGATTTACCACCCCAAGATATTCCTGAACAATGTCTATTTGCGCCCCTACTGGATGGAAATTACAAGTGTAATGGCTGTGCTCAATGCAATGGCACTTATAAATGTAGATCCTTCAAACAGCCCCAAACAGGGAAACAGATCCCAATCAAAGGTGTTATTACGTGCTCCACTAAGGCAGTTATTTATCTTATAACTTGTCCTTGTGGTAAAAATTATGTGGGTAAAACAAAGCGTGAATTAAAAGTACGTATCTCGGAGCATTGTAGCACCATTAGGTGCAAAAACTTGACTTACCCAGTTGCAGCCCATTTTTTGGAAGCAAACCACTCGATTTCGTCTCTGCGTTATATTGGCATTGAACATGTCACCCTCCCTAGGAGAGGGGGTGACCTCGACAATTCACTCCCTTCGGTCTCAACATTGGTTTCAGATCAAAGTCTTTCTTGTGATTGTGACTTTGCCATTGTGATTAGATTTAGGCTACATAAGCCTACAAACAATCTATGATCGTATGCTATCCATTTGTTTTTTGTATGTTCTTTGTATGCCATTTTAATATCTCAGAATTAACCAATGATATTAGGCCACACTTGGCCATGATTACAGACACCTGTGTGTGTCCTTTGACACTATATAAACGAGTCATCCCGCAGTGTTTGTGATTATACCCTGATGAAGACAGCTTGCCTGTCGAAACGTTGGACATAAAATATTTTTTGCATCTGAGTTCCTAGAGAGTGTGCGGCTCTTCTTTATTTTCAAGTTTTCCACTCCGCTAGCCAGCACCTCGCCTATATAGGTGTGCGTTTCTTTTTCTTCTAGATGGGGCGAAGGTTCACCTTCCAACAAGACAACGACACTAAGCACACAGCCAAGACAATGCAGGAGTGGCTTTTTCTCTGAATGTCCTTGAGTGGCCCAGCCAGAGCCCAGACTTCAACTTATATTTATACCAGTGGCGGCTGCTGAAGGGAGGACGGCTCATAATAATGGCTGGAACGAAGCGATTGGAATAACGTTAAAACACATAGAAAACATGTGTTTGATACCATTCCACTCATTCTGCTCCAGCCATTACCACAAGACTCACCAATTAAGGTGCCACCAATCTCCTTTGATTTATACAGTTTCTTTAATAATCATCTCGTTAATAATTCCCGAAATTAAAGCTAGACAGTCAAGGAATATTGGAAATTCCAAAAATGATGGATATTTTGACAGTGAGGACATAACACATTTTCAGTGCGACCCTCCAGTCCTCGTGCAGCCCCCAGGGCAAACTTAGTTTGACACACCTGAGTTAGAGCATTGATGTACGTGATCCAACTGCAAAATCTTGTGTTTAAAAAAAAAATTGCACACATAATGTCTGAGGGACATAAACAGCCCTATATCTGTAGAACGAGCTAGACCCACATATAGGAAAATATGATATGAAAAATAAATAGCACATACCTTTTAATCACAACAAAAATGCTGTATTTCACACCAATCTCTTTCACTTTGAAAAGTTCACTCTCTGGCGAGTGTGCATTTCCACTAAACAGGATGAGACGGGGTTATGCAGTTACTACAAATATTGCTAGACAAAACATCATAACACATGATAACTTTATCTGAGTGTGTAGCGCACATACCTTGAGGCATTTGCAGTGAATGCCATCATTTGGCCAAATTTAGTGTTTCTATCAATCCCATAGGAAATTATTAAGAGAGCCTGAGATGAAGGGAAGGAGAATACAATGTTAATTTAAAAGATTACTTTAGACTCCTGTAGAAGCCCAGCAAAAAAAAGGACGTCATACGGACATTAGGCGACATTCCCATGAATTCCCTCTTAGGGTTTCAGTTAGACGTTAACCCACTGACGTTCTGAGAACCAACTAGGGACTTTGAAACATTACGTTATCCTTAGGACCATAAAGGGATGTTCAGTACAGATCCCTGTTTGGTCACAGTATAACGTTATAAAATGGCATTTTGGTGGTGACAACTATGGAACTTTACAAATAGGTTCATATTTGTTTCTGAAAGGACGTTATCCTTGGGGCATTCAATGATCGCAAGGAGACGTTTTAGGCAGGTCCTGGCCTTCAAACAATAATAAGTCGTTAGGAATTCCCCAGAATGTCACAAAATGGAGAAAAGGATGTTGTGGCATGGTCCTGTGGAGGTGTTGTCTAGTTCCCAGTTTGTTCTGGGGATGTCCCTTAAGGACAAATTTAGGGCATTCTTAAAACGTTCTGTCATGGTCCCCTGTATTTTTTGTCTAATACCCGGTTTGTTCCGGAGACGTCCCCAACGATGGTTAAAGGATGCTCTTAGAATGTACTGTCACGGTTCCCTGGAGGTTTTTGTCTAGTTCACGGCTTGTTCTGGGGACTAGAACAAGCCTAAAAGATGATTTTTAGTATGTTCCCAAGACATAATTTTTTTCCTGTCATTAGGACGTTGTTTGATGTTCCCAAAGGAATGTTTTGATTGACCTATTTCTGCAATTTGTGGCTTCTGTATAGTTGTCTAATGTTAGTGGGGCATATTACTCTATTTTAATGTAACTCCTGATTCACTATGATAAATAAAATAGTTTTTCTTGAGTGTATTTTAACAAAGCTTAATTTACTTACAAGTGCAAATTGTAGCAATACAGGTGGAATCAGGCATTGACACAGACATTGTGGCATAGCAGGACAATCGAAATGCCGTGAACCAAGAGGTTGTGAGTTAAAATCCCAGGTGAGGACATGTTGAATAATACTTACTGTATAAATGAACATGTACAATGTATTCATGTATGTCAAAGTGTGTCAAATATGTTGAAAACACTGTATGTTAAAAGCACTGTTTGTGTGTAGGTGTCCCTAAACATACCAACAGACAAAGAGCTGTGAATAGATCAGTAGTTTACCAATCAGGGCCTTGATGGGCTCGGCAACAGCAACTAGGGGTGATGTGTAATGAAACGAGTTTGTGAATCCCCAGGTAGGTGTGTGTATAACGTTTTTTTGGGGGGGGGGGACTATCAGGCGACGTCCTGATGACTGATACGCTGAATGTCCTGAGAATGTCCTAAAATCCTCCTGACCTTCAATGACATCCCAGGAACATGGAGGGAACTAGACAAAAGTATCCTAGAGAACATTCCTTTGTGACCATCACACAATGTCCTGATGACAGGAAAAAATGATATCTTGTGAATGTCCTAAATGATATCTTGTGAATGTCCTATTTAGAGACATCCCCAGAACAAGCCGGGAACTAGACAAAACCTACACAGGACCATGACACAATGTCTACAGAACATCCTAAAATTGTCCTTGGGGACGGCCCCGGAACAAACAGGGAACTAGACAAAATCTCCACAGGACCATGACACAATTTCCTGACGACTTTCGGTAACCATTTCCTGACTTTCCGTGGACGTCCTAATGACAATTTGTTTTTGCAGGGAGTACAGATAGCTTCTATAGTTCAATGTTTTATATAATAAGTAATAGCGATGTTATTACAATACAGTCTCGTATTACTGTTATTGTAATGATGAACATATGTTGTAAGTGAGACAGACCTTAGAATTGCTTTTGAAGATTGGCTTGTCAATGGTGCAGTCACTTTGTCCCCACATCACATTTTCCACACTGTCTGATGAGTTACACTCCACTCTTCCCTGGAAAGCAATGATAGGACACTGACAATTAACGTCAACTTCAAGCAAAAGTTCACTGAAATTACCAATGAAACGCTGGAAATGTACATACTGGACCTACAGAAATGACTAAACTATTACTTAAACAATATAAATCCTTCCTGCCCCTCAAACACGGAGTCTATAGCTACTCACTTCCTCTCCTTCCTGGTATGTACTCTTACCTGGAGTATGGTGAACCTCCTGAATGAAAGTCCTGCAGGGTATGTGAGAATGACATGGCTGTTGTAAGAGTTCTCTTCCCTGCTCTCAACTGACACTGTCACATTTACCACCTCATCTATGCCAACCCTCACCTCTGAAGACCTGAGAGAAGTGAGAAAGAAATTAAGTGAGAAAGGATTCTCATTGTCATTATATCATGTTTGTTTTCCTCAACCTTTGACATCATCATCCTATCCATGTTCATCATCATTTTCATCTTCACCCATTTTACTCGTCAGCTGCTGTAACGCTCTAATCGACATTATAATCATCATTCTGCTTTAAAAAAAATAATCTTACCTAGTAGAAAAACAGAAAGGCTCGGAGACAATGCTAGTGATCTTACCCAGTGAAATTAAAATCCACTTTCAGGTTGTCAATGCAGTTGTTATCAGCGCCACAGTTGATCTCAAAACCTAACTGTGGGATGAAGAAAGATGTTCACTAAGTTCACTTAACACGTTTCCTTCTTCACAATGACTAGGATATAGATTTATCTTTACCCCCATCCACACACACACACACACACACACTCAAAGGCCTTTTTTAAGGAGATTTCAAACCAACTTTCACACAGCTTTTATTTTCAAACGTTAAGAGAAAAAACATACAGGATGATATGTTGTAGTCGGAGACTGCGGGGAAAGGCTAGAGCTGAGGCCACCAGAAGATGTTGTTGGCAACCCTTCAAATGTGAAGTTAAGTTCATTGGACAGTTCATTGAGGGAGTCCTCTGGGCAAGCCTATAAAAAAAATAGAATCTTCAGAGACATTTTTCATCATTCAAACTCCTCTAAAAAGAGGTTTACTGTGATATTGTTATCATTGACATGTAAAGGCTCTATGGCTGTATCCTTTAGAGTGTATAGTAATGACAGAGAGGAGAAACCAATGAGCATACACTTTTGACGTTGTCGCCATATGACAGTCATAAAGCCCAGACATAAGACTGATACAATTTGATGTGTACTCCACATAATAGGTGCAGTAAGTCATTCAAAGTTTCAGCTGCTATTCTCTCATTGGACCCCGAAAAATATTTTTGACTGCTTAGAGCACTAAAACTCCGCCTGAGAAACGCACATCATTCAACTTTTATGGTGACAATAATGCCCCTGTTTGCTGGAAGAATTGGAATTAGGACAAGGCAGTTGGTGAATATCTCTGGAGGTGTTGGCAGAATGTTTTAAACGTTTACAGTGACGTTTGCTGTATCTGACAGTTTCTGGAAGAAAAAAACAATTGCAAACATATAATTTGAATTCAATAATGTTTTGCATTAACTTTTTCCCCAACCTAAATATGCTGCACTGCCCGTGAATTTTGAAACATTGTCTAGTCTACTCAAAACATTTTTGCACTACAGTGGTAGACTACACACTTCAAATCAAAATTCTCCTGTATTTTATAAACCATACTCCCTTTTCAGATGCATAGAACAAAATACTTGAAATAATAGCCTATCTATCTAATAGGCCCAATTAAATGAGAGATGTGCATGGTAATTTGTTGTAACCTTCTTCAGGCATAAGAACCTATCATGGACAGAAATGGTTGCCAGGAATTTATTCTGCAATTGTTATGAAACTATATATTATGTTTATACATTTATAAATTAAATATTGTTTACTTGAGACATTTGAAATTACAGTTAACTATTCGGACGTATACACAGTAGCCTAAAAATAAATGCATGGAAAAGGTGAACCGTCTGTTGTGCCATTAAACTGTGCTCTGTCTCATTACTACTGTAAAGTGGGTCCAATTCAATGAGAGATGGGACGTTGTAGGCCTATAAGCTACTTTGCGAGTACGAAACCATAACTGTCAGAAAAGGTGAGGAATTTCTTCTACAATGATCATGGAAATTATATATATATATATATATATATATATATATATATATATATATATATATATATACATGAATAAGCATATCCCCCTTAAGCACAAAATACTAGGCTACTTGCCTGCTTGCAATGCAATACTTCAACCACTAGAAACTGTGCTTACGCATGGTCTAAAGTTTATGGGAAGCTATGCACATTCTCACATCATGTTCAGTTTTTATAAATGTCAACTTTTGCATGAATACTGGTGCATGAATGTTTTGGGGTATATTTTGTACATACGCAACATTTACCGTCTAAATGAAGCCCCTTGCACCTTCTCTCCAAGCTCAGAAGGTCAAGTATACCAAAGCTTTAAAAACATATTAGGGATTGTTGTCCCTTCCACGGGACGGTTGAGCTAACGTAGGCTAATGCGATTAGCATGAGGTTGTAAGTAACAAGAACATTTCCCAGGACAGAAAGCTTAAATTCTGTTAATCTAACTGCACTTTTCACTATTACAGTGAAAGAATACCATGCTATTGATTGAGGAGAGTGCACAATTTGAACATGAAAAGTTATTAATAAACAAATTAGGCACATTTTGAACAGAAAGGCAATGGTTCATTGGATCAATCTAAAAAAAAACTTTGCACACACACTGATCTAAATTGCACCTGGGCTGGAATAATACACTATGGCCTTTCTCTTGCATTTCAAAGATGATGGTACAAAAATAATACAAAACAGTTGGTTTTGTCTTTGTATTATCTTTTACCAGATCTATTGTGTTATACTCTACTACATTCCTTTCGCCATTTCCATAAACTTCAAAGTGTTTCTTTTGAAATGGTACCAAGAATATGCATATCCTTGCTTCAGGGCCTGAGCTACAGGCAGTTAGATTTGGGTATGTCATTTTAGGTGAAAATTAAAAAATAGGGGGTCATCCTTAAGAAACAATTACCTTTGTACAGAAAGTTTGGGAGAAAATTCAAATGGGGCCCTCTAGATGCCTTTTAGGGAGGACTCAACCAGACAAAGGCAAGAAAGGAAAACCAGACATGGTAAGAGCAAGGCACAAGAAAAATGGCAGCATCAGCAAGTTACAATAGTCTGTAACATTTCAAGTAAACCACTCTCCCTTCATCAATAATATTTTCTAAAGAAGGAGTTATGATGTGTTCCCTCAAAATTGACTGACGCTTTTGTCACTAGGGTTGAACTATGTGTTTTTTTTAAATATGAAACTCAATCCAAAATGACCACCCCCCTACTGAGTCTCACAAACATCTTTCAAACCCAAAAGTAAATTTATCCCCAACAGATCAACCTATCAGAAGTGTTTTTTACTGTCTTCGTACAATTCATAAGAATATTCAATCACCCCCAGGACGACCCAACGTCTCATCTATTGGCTCTCTGACTGATTCGTTGTCACAGCATGTTGATCAATTCCTCAGACCCCTGGTTCAAAGCTTGCCCACCTACAGAGACACACCAGACTTCATTTTGAAACTACATAATTTGCCCTGGTAAAACTATTGATATCGTTTTTGGCACTTTGCCTACTCTTAATTCTTCAAAGGTCAAATCAAATGGGGGGTGCTTACACTATATATTTGTCCTTTTTCACTGCATGTACAGGTAGAATTTTTTTTTTTGTTGCCATATCCCAACTCCCCCAGAGACACCCCTCGGAGATTGGGATCACGGGCAGGGATCAGACATTATTGATAGCAACCCTGGAGCAATTAGGGTTAAGTGCCTTGCTCAAGGGCAGATCAACAGATTTTTCACCTTATCGGCTCCTCGAACTAGCAACCTTTCGGTTACTGGCGCAACGCTCTAACCGCTAGGCTACCTTCAGTCCAATACGCCTAATATGTCGGCATGCATAACCTTTTTTTAACAAATTCTGATATTTTTTATAATGTGATCAGCATATTGCACTGAATCATACAGTATGATGTTTGTACTAAGCAGAATTGTGATAATATTACTGTTTTATCAACACACTCGTCACTCCTGTTTAACAACTACAGCACCAGATGTCACAGGAAGGCCAAAAAGATCATCAAGGACAACAACCACCCAAGACACTGCCTGAGGTCAGTACAGGTGCATCAAAGCTGGGACCGAGACTGAAAAACAGCTTCTATCTCAAAGCCATCAGACTGTTAAACAACCATCACTAGCACAGAGGCACTGCTGCTTACATACACTTGAAATCATTGGCCACTTTAATAAATGGAACACTAGTCACTTTAATAATGTTTACATATCTTGCAATACTCATCTCATTTGTATATACTGTATTCTATACTATCTATTGCATCTTAGCCTGTGCCGCTCTGTCATTGCACATCCATATATTTATATATTCTTATTCCATTCCTTTACTTAGATTTGTGTGTATTAGATATTATTTGTTGGATATTGCTGCACGGTCGGAACTAGAAGCACAAGCATTTTACTACACTCACAATAACATCTGCTAACCATGTGAATGTGACCAATAACATTTTATTGGATTTGATTTGACAACTCTAAATCGCTTTGGCACAGTAGGCATCAAGGCACTTGCCGATAATGTTGCATAAAACATTTGAAAGGTCTATCATTTTCAGCTAACACAATCAAAGTTAACATAGGTAAACATGATCTAGGGCCTATTTATTTAGGGCTATGGCAGTCAATTGCAAAACATTCTAACAGTATTTCTGATTATATTCTCAACTCACCATCATATATTTTTTTATGTAGGGCTATGACATTCATCTCGCCTGTCACATCCAACCTGGATCAATGTTTTTAATGCAGACGAGAGGACTGAATTAGCGTACCATGAGTTTTAATGCTCGGATGGAGATGGCACAATATTCCCTTTGAGTCAGGAACCAAAACTCCTCCATAGTAACCTGTGAATGCATTGTCTGCAGCATTCGGTCACATGACACCTCAATCAGCTGTTGGATTTCACTTACCAGCATGTCAACTGAGCCAGGATCACAGTCAAACAGATTTTGCTGATTTCGGTCACATTGTAGAATTTTATTGTATTTCCCATGCATACTTGCATTCAGTTTGTTCAGTTTCACAAATATGTCTGTTACATAGGTAAGGAGACACATTTTCTTTTCATTACACAGAAAGTCATCAAAGTCAGTTTTTTTGCATCCATTGCGAATGACAACAGTTCCCCCTCGATAACCACCAAGCCTTGGTGTGAAATAGAACATTGTCATGCTCTGATCCCATATCTCCACATTAGTTTTGCGAACAGACTGCGCGATGTAGTTTACAATGAAAGTTAGCTGCTGCATATCTTCAAGTTCTGTGCTCAGGTCTTTTGCTGCCAGTTGCTCTCGGTGTATCCATTATAGCTCAGTGGGTGTATCATACAATGAGTCCATATGGCAGGAGGAGACACATAACTAGAGTGCAGAGGCCTGTCCACCATCCCATGATAGATGGAGGCCAATCTGTGCAGAAGCCCACCATTCCATCCAATGGAATCTGTTTTTGTCAATATAGTCACGCAGCACACTGGGCCGTTTAAATGCTCGGGAATCGTGAGACAGAACAATATGTCCTCGTGAATAGCCTACCCCCGACATGTAGTGAACAAAAGTCAATACATGGGCATCCCGGTCCGCACAGCTAACGTCCATTTGGAGAGTTTTTGAATTGTTCAGTCAGTTTTCTTGATTGCTAGCTATAGCATCAATTCTTCGTTATCTGACAAAGGTATTCATGTGAGTTTCTGTGCCTCTGCCACCCCACACACTGCTTAGCCATTCACTGTGGGAATGATTCATGTGCAGTGTTAAAGTGCAGCCTTTTCCCATGATCTAAGTGTGCAATCTGGTTGAATTTTAACTTTTAGGGTTAACCAATTTACAATGATTTTGAGAGACAAAGACGATATAATATATTATTATTATTTTGTAATTCATTCCGGATTTTGGAAATTCTCCCGCGACCCCATTTTCATATCAGGCCCCTAGTTTGGAAACCACTGTCTTAGATGCTTTCAATTGCTCAATTTATAGCATGCCCAATTTAGGCATATTTGTTAACGTGATACTGCACTCCAAAGGGATGACTTGAAATAACTTCATGGGCTCTAATGAAATGGTAAATCTAAGCGCTGGTGGTAGCGCTATAGGTCCAGGTGTGTGGCAAAAATATTTTTGCTATTTTCACAGCTGTTAGAGAATATGGCAGCCGGAAGAAAACGGCAGCAGTTGTACGGGCGCCCAACCAATTGTGCTATTATGTGGGGGTTTTTCGCGTTATTTGTACATAATGTACATTTTGTACATAATGTTCCTGAAACCGTATCTTACGGCAAAAAAGAGCTTCTGGATATCAGGACAGCGATCACTCACCTCGGATTAGACAAAGATTTTTTCTACAACAAGGAGGACGCACAAGACATTTTCCAAACACCCCACAGGGCCGACATCCTTGTTATTTGCAAGAGGAAGCGACGCAGGAACAGAGGACAAAGAGCCGGATGCCTGGTCAGGACCCGGAGAAGGCGAGTGGGAAAGCTGCCGTTACCGTCAATACTCCTCGCCAACGTGCAATCATTG